>JAACYV020257525.1:0-16488 GCA_009936425.2 Chrysaora fuscescens | reverse complement strand
AAAGTTTTGATTTTAGTATTATTGTTTATTAGGTTAAGGGCCATCTCGGCCTAGATACCGAATATTAAAAAAAAAAAAAAAAAAAAAAATATTCGTGTTCAGCACACTCGAATCTATCAAATTCATCAATAAAAATTTTCGTGTCATATACACTTTAATAGTGGATTTAATGAAGGATCAAATGATTGGAACAAGTTATTTCGCCACTTAAGGCACTGATGCTTGACCAGGTAGAAAAGCTGAGGCAATCTATGATGGCCAGAACCAAGACATCTTAAAATTAATAGAAGATGGTGAATATTACCTTGTCTTTGCCTCACCTGAAATCCTTGCATCAGAAAGATGGCCAAACCTTTTGCTGACAAGTCATTACCAGAAAAATTGTGAAATCATAGTGGTTGATGAAGCACATTGTGTTGTCCATTGGTATGCAAGATGATTATACATATTTTTATAAGAAACCAGGGGTTTTAAGGGGGCTATTTTATTTATTGTTATATATTTCTAAAATTGATCTGTCTTTTTTAAGGAGAAAATCCTCTTTGATCATGATAGGAATTAACCATTGCGATCAAAACAGAATGTGCCTTTGATTTCCAATTTTTATAATCAGAAGACAACAATTGTTCAGATCATGTCAATACTCGCACAGCAACAGAGGCACAGAAAGATTTGCTTAAGTGCAAGTTAAAGTCATATATGGAAACTCTGCTACCAAGTAACATCGAAGAATGCACTTCTGTTTCTTACGCAAATGTTTTCTATGAGTTTGGTAAGGTCCAAATAAAGCAAGCACTGGAAAAATAGGGATAAGATATTCACAATCAATATCTGATGTGAAGGAATGTGTGGAAACCTGGAGAGATATCCATGCAAACAATATTCTGCTGGTACTCCATGATGTTTTTAGTGATGTTGACCTGGACATAGACAACATTTTTATGATGATTTGGAAGAAAGCCTCAATTCAGATTGAATTGATGGTGAAATGGACACAATGACTGTTGAAAGGTCATCTCTTGTTAAGCAGTTTCAGTCAATGGACATTTTAGCTCTTGATTCCTTGCATATGCTGTTCATAATGTCTGCATCGTGATCTTTTCTATAAGCATCAAGTTTCTTGTGATGGTCCCGAAACTGTCCGTTGAGTGGTTTGCAATCGTCTCAATGCAGCCTTTTAAAAACGGGGACACAATTGTCAAAGATTTTTTTAGCAATTTTGTCCTTTTGCCTTTTTATTCTAAACCAGTAGCAAAACTGATAGACTACAAAGTAAACAATTTAATTTAATGTATTTAAAAATAAAGTAAATAAAAAAATTTTCTCTTTGAAATGTATCAATCCTTTGTTGATATCAACCCTGCCTGAATTAAACAAGGTAACAAAGGGAGCCCTAACATCAATTAATCAACTCTACACTTTTGGGATTAAAATACAAGAAAGTAATAACAAAAGTTTAGAAGCGGACATGTGCTAATGTTTAAGAAACTACCTACTGTACCAGCCCTATACTTTAGTTTCTTAATAAAATGTCATTTCAACAGCAACACGGATCATCACTGATAACCAAATCCACATACCTTTACTCCACAATGCTTCAGTATTACCGTAGTTAATAGAGAAAAACACTGGTTAGGAAACGCGGCAAACTTCAAACGAAAGCGCTTTTGTTCGCATGTGGAGGTCCAATTGAATCGTCACGTGGCTATGAAGGTGCACAACATTCGTGCAAAATGGCTTCATCCGATAACAATTTATACATTCTCAGAGAGAATTTCGACATCCTTATGGATATTTTAGACGAAGATGATGAAATAGAAGAGCAATTTGTAGTGGCAGTAAATGAGGTTTTTATTTTACATGATTAAACTTAACAATTCTCTTTTTATAAAGAACACGGAGGTGGGATGCGACAAGAGATTGCTTATTCTGAGATGGCCTAAAACATGAACAAGCTTGCTCTGTTGGAACTCCTTCTTGATTATGTCAGCAATTCGGTTATATCTGCTTTTCAAATTTGAATAACTGTTCAGAAATTTAACATCTAAAACGCATTTTGGGAGAACCATGCTATTTTAAAAGTTACTATGATGTTGTGAATGACACTTCTACGAGGACACTTTTTAGTGGAGGAAAAAACCTTTTACTAGCTAGGTAGCCTAGTTAGTTGTACCTGGCTATCTATCAGCTTACTATGAATGCCAAGAACTAGATGTTAATTAGTTTCGTATATTTTTATAATATCTGTATTTATCAACACTAGATGAACAATGCTGATGTTGTGTGCAATGTATGTGGGAAAGAATGCAAAAGCAAATGCGGGCTGAAAAGACTCAATGCAACAAAAGACCCACAGAAGAGTGTTGTTGCAGAGGAAGGAGCCAGGACAAGTGAGGTACAATCATTTAAACTTGATGGTTTCATATTGAAGAATGCTATTGAGACAGCAAAGAAAAAGATTGTAGAAAATCTAGTCTATGCTAAGCACATAAAAGATGATCTTGCTGCCTTTGTTTACACAGAAATGGATGAATATAAAGAAGAAGTGAAAGTGAAGAATATAAGGCCATATCAAAAATAATTGGTTCTTTTTCGCAGAAAAGAGATCTGGATAAATACTATCAAAGGTTTTTTACACAACAATTCCTCGCAAAGCTGAAGGATGTTTTCCAAGCCTATCAAATCATGCTGCAACATTGCTTTCGATGAAACTTGCTGATTAACTTTTGGTCCAAGTCAAGGAGGGAGGCTCCTCACTGTCTCCAATTTCCACTGCAAAGCAACCTGTAATTTTAGAAAGAGAGAAAGCAGGCTTGCAATATATAGGAGGCTATGTTTTTCAGAAGCTCAGAAGTGGGAAGAAATGGTAATCACGAGAGAGCCAGTGCACAATGGCAGTATTAAAACGAGGCAAATATAGTGATGAAGAGCTTTAAAGGAACAAATTAACAAGTGCATTGAGTCGTGGTGGTTTGTGGGGCATAAACAAAGATGCAGAAAATATCTGTTTTAAAACAGAGATCAACTTCAGAAAATTTAGCCCCACGCTCAGTTCGAAAAACATTGATACAAATTTGATCATTGCCGAAACAATGCAGGATTGTACAGTCAAACAAGCATATGATGCAATGGTGAATAACTTAGATACTATTCCAGAAAGCACCCTTTTAAAAGATATTTTATTCAGTATCATTAGTTTGTATGTAAAGGTTAGATGTTTTTCCTTTGCACGGGATGTTATCCAAAAGTCCAAAATTGAAGCAAAGAAAGGCAAGACAAAAGGTTTCCGTGCAGAAATAAAGAGAGCTAGCAATAATTCTGTTTAAAAACTTTTAATAACACTTAATTTCTTCTCAAAAGTGTACACCATTATAATGCAAACTTTAATTATCAAAGGTAGTTGATTGAGTCATTTACAATCTGAGTAATAATATAATGACAGGAAACAAGTGAAAAGTCAGTGTTACTTTCTTTTTATAGACCATGATGTAGCTGTTGTACCATGCTTTGCTTTTGTCCCTGGGACCTCGTGTGTTCCCACTTTGGCAAGACATTGACCTCTGAATCCTTATTGTATTGTTGTTGAATCCAAATTTATTAATATCTGGATTTTAACTTCTTCTTCCTAGCTTTCTCTGATTGCCAAAGTATTCTTCCACAGGATCCTGGCAGAATCTCTCAGAAAGAACAAATTTCACTCCTTCATTCAATAAGAACTTGGTTACTTCTATCAAAGAATAAACAGTAATTTGTATTCTTTTGTGTGCCTGGAAATAAACATTTTATTCTGTGCATTTTCAGTATAGTTACCATTTCTGTTTTCTATGCTTTCTTGCCAGGATTTAGAAAACCCAAAAAACTGCATTCAAGCCATTCAAATCGCTCATCATCTATTGAAGTACAAGGTGCTAGAAACTCTTTCCTCTTTCAAATGTGTTCTGTTGTGCTTCGAACATTCAAGCAGTCAAAGAATTTGTCAAGCATTTCGCAAAACTTGGCCGTACCTAAAATGCCATCTGACCCTTTCATTTTCAGTACTGCTGATACAGAGGCACTAAGGATTTGGGCAGCAAGGTTTACTCTCATTTTTGAATAGGTTGTCAAGTTGACATGCTCATATGTTAATCTTGACAAAAGTTTCAATCCATTTTCCATGTCCTCATAATAAAGACTTGACACATGTTGCCATAAATATCACAACAATAATTCCACATGTATCTAACATAAGAACCTGATCCTGAAAAATATCAGCAATTTCTCTCAGGTTTATAAGATGTTGTGCATCTGCAAAGAAGAAAATATATCTGTCGGGGGCAAAAAAGTTAATAGATCTGTAGCAAATGTCTACCATCAAGAACTTTGTGGAGGTTGAAAAACTTTCTGTTGGTGGAATCTCCATCAGCTGTAGCTGTAATAACTGGCAAATTGCATGAAGTTTCAAGTATGCATACTGCATCCTAAAACAGTGGCATTAGTTGTGCACTTGTTATACCAGTTGTTACAAAGTAAGCTAGGCAATACTTCAACTCAGTGCAAACACTCCTGACAAGAAAGGCAAGTGTGTGTGAAGCAAGTTCATCCACTTTCTCAAGGCAGGCATAATTTGCCTCTGGATCTCCAAGGCCCACATAACCAATTAGTTCTCCTGTGGTTTTATCAAAAACTAGATTTGCCATCACTTTCATTTCATCCATTAATAAAATTACATATCTTTGAGCTCCAAAGTACTTATCACTTTCAGCTTTTAATTGCATTATTACACCATCTTGAAAGCCTGGCTTTGGTCGTATCCAGTTCTTATAGTCTCTTAACATTCGCTGACTTGGTAATACTAACACATTACTTTGCCTCAACTCCTCATAGCAAGACGGCAACTTTGCAGCTAACGAAAGGCAAAAACGTATAAGCATAGGATGATACCTCACTCCTGTTGGACTGCTGTTAAAACGTTTCTTCTGTTGTTGCCAAAACAACTTCATAAAGGGGGATAGTTTTGTCTCTGAGTTGCTTATTACTTCAGTCAAATCGTTACTCAATTGGTGATCAACCTTTACACTTGTAGCTCATCTCTCATATCAGCTAATTGTCCTTCAAGGTTGCCACAGTGAAGACGATGCCGCTGAAGAGTTATTTTTATCCTTTCTGGGGCAGTATTTGAGATCGGGGCATTCAGGTGTGCAGGCTTCTCTAGGTTCTTCTTCTTAACTTGCAACATCTTTGAGATAACTTTGAGGTGCTGAATCCATGATACACATCTAGCATCTGTTGCCAAGATAAGGCATTTCATATTTCTCCAGTACTCTTTGCGAGGATAAGGACTCGAAGTCTCGTCATGTGACACTTGGTCAGTATGCAATGGATTTATATGATTCACCAAATGGCTTGAAAGTTCTATTGTTTAATACCTTCACAGAGGGGGTAGCTTTCAAGATCCATTACCAAATTCGCAATGAATATATTCCTCAATGAACGAGCATTCTTTTAGTAGATTGGATGCTGCTCTGGTAAAAACCAAACATATACTGCAACATAGTACTGCAACTCACTGTCAACAGCTATCTCAAACCGTGGAATCAATGATGATGACTCTATTTTCTTCAACATAATCCGGTCATCGTGGAAGGTAATTGACCATGCTTGTAAGGATTTTAGACCCAAAAGCCTCATCTTCAAATCATTGAAATCCTTATAGCAATAATTCTTCGTTTCTACCTTTCTATCTTGCACAATCCTCCTTGGTTGTCTTGGCTTTGGTTTTTCGGTTGCATGGCTCTTCTGTGGCATATTAAGAGTTAGAAGCCTTCCAAATATTGGAAATCTTTTTGTCATCTTTGGACCAACATCTGAAATGATTGAATTAAAATTCTCACATGTATGAACAGAATCTTCTGCGATTTGTCGCCGAAAGTCTTTATCCATTTCACGATTCTTCTTTAATTCGTTCAACCAAGCAGCACACCATTCTTGGTACGGGGCTGTTTTCCGATTTGGCAACTTGAAAATTCCAATTCCCTTCTCTCTACGCGATTTTCCGCAGTTACAAACCGAACAGTTATCTCCAGGCATGTCCAAAGACTAATCTAATTGAACTTTTTCACTATTTCTACTTCTAATGAATTCTTTTTTCTGCTAAAAACGAACAACTTGTAGCCACAAAAATTATTTTCATGCCACAATGCTCGGTGTGTTTTGTTTGGAAGCCTTTGCTTGTGCACGGTAAAGTTCACGTGACGCGCCAAAAAGACGAACAAAGAGTTCCCTTTTTGAAGTTTGCCGCGTTTCCTAACCAGTGTTTTCTCTATTAACTATGGTGTTAGAGAAACCAGAAGCTGCATAACAGTCAAGTAGCATGACCTGTTCTTGCGGCAGATTGATGCTGACCTTCACACAGAGGACTGTATGGACTGCTTCTGGCCAGGCGAATGGTTTCTTGTTGATGCTGTTGTTAACACTGCATTGAATAAAGGGGTTCTGTCTTTCAACTCTCTTCCTAGCCTTTCGTATGAAAAGGCAAGTATATTCTCCTTGGAAGTTTGCCTTAAGATGCTTGGTGTCTTTCTGGAACAAAGGGCTGCACACTCGTGATGCACTGCTTTTAGAAATTCTGCTACAATGTAGGTTTCAAAGGAAGGAGAGTTCCAAGCTGCTGATGCAAATTGCTTAAAAGTACCCCTTACCGACATCTAACCAAGGGACGTTAGAGTTGGAGGTAACTGCTTTTCATTGGCACCACTATTCTATTCTGCACGAACTATTCTATTCTGCAAACACAAGGGTTGAGTTCTCCACTGGCCGGAAAGTCTTCTTACCAGTAATGGTCTCTGTTTGGGGCATGACAGCGGTCTGCGTGTAAAAATCTCTGTTGGCGACGTTCGGCAAGATTGTCGTGGAACTTTCAGAATTTGTACTGTTCTCCCTTTCGTAGTACCTTACTTCTTCAGAACTAGACCATACAGATGGGGCTGTCAGCCGTTCTTCGCTTGCAACAACAGTAATTTATCGCTTAGCAGGGCTTTTCGTTTTCACAGGAACACCTTTATTAGTACAATATAAAACAATAACTTATTTCCAAAGCTTCATCCAACTCTTTCAATTTCTTTTTCAAGGAGTTTCTTTTTTTGAAGATGCCTTGACATTCACGACAAATGTAGCAAGATACTGCACGGCGAACAACAAAGTTTAAATCTTCCAGTTCCAATATAACCTTAAAATCTGCTTAACTCAGGCCTTGTTTTTAGTTTTTCGTGGGTGCGTGACGGATCATGCACCATATTAAACGCGGCGCGTGATATTTAGTTCCGTGAGACACAGGAAACAAAACAATTAGCAGTCACTTCATTTCGATTGTTGTTATTTCTGGTCTTGAGACTAATCCTTTTATTACTCGCAGGAAGAGACTCAATGATCACAAATTATGTTTTACAAGTGGATGTGTACCTTAGTGAATGTGTACCTTTAGTGGATGTGTCGTTTTAGTGGATGTGTAATCTTGTTATAATTTTGCTGCGCGGATCGCTTATATAATTAAGGATGCAAATGGGGCTCTGCTTACATACATACTAATCATTTGACATAGTGGATGTGTCTTTTTAGTGGATGTGTCGTTTTTCGGTCTTCTGTGCAAGGGGTGGATTGTAACCAAGTTAATTATTTTATGTATTTCAAACGCGATCGATGACGCTGCGCAGCATCTTCGCTCAAGGGTCTGTTTCGTTTCCATTTACTTAAATCACTGAAACCTCGAGGAAAAGAATTATTATAAGAATAAGATTTATTTCTAACGCACTGGATGCTGCTGCGCAGCTTCTTCGCTAAAGGGTCTGTGTCGTTTCAATTTACTTAAATCACTGAACCTCGAGAAAAAGGATACAAAAATTATTACATGTATTTCTAGTGCTGCGCAGCATCTTTGCTCAAGGGTCTGTGTCGTTTCCATCCCTAAATCACTGAAACCTCAATAAAAAGATTTTAATATAGGTCCTCAATTCCGTGTAGTTCCAGCTCAGTTGGTCCTAAGGTCCTCTCCTAGCAAATTCCGTGCATTACTGCACAATAGATCCACAGTCAACTTGAGAGCTGTCATTGCGATCACGCATCAGTTGACATTTGAAAGATACCAGAAAAAATCCTATTGGCATTCCTTTGTCTTGTAACAGTGGGTAAACAACATTTAACACAATCGGAAAGCTAGGCCAACAAAAACATTCAAACCCTTTCGGCTCTTACTTCAAAATTCACGTGAATAAAACGACATAAAGCAAGCAGTCCTTCCAGGGTCTGTTGGTGAGGAATAATTTTTCGAAAAAACAGAGTTTGCTGCAAGCAAGATCGGAAGCAGTATTGTGAAAGGGCCTTTGAAAAGTGAAGATGGAAATGGGTTTTAGATCGAAGATGGCGAGCCCTCGAGAAGTAAGTTTACATAACAAAATAGGTTTGACACTGCTCAGGCAGTGGGGGTAGACGACCAGGGGTGAATGGAGCGAAAAAACAAAGAGCGCCGACCGTAATTTAGAGCAGAACTAAACAAAGGAATTCCTGTTACATACAAACATACATGCGTTTGCGCATTATAAGATAGATTTTCATTTTTCATGAACAGCAGAGGCGCGTGAATTTACAAGAAATGTTAAACCAGGCGAGTGAAAAATCACTCGCCTTGAGAACCCTTAACTCAAACAACATGATGACGTTGATGACGTCATCAACAAAAAATGCTGAAGTCAGCAAATCAGTTTAATTTATATATCAAAGTGACGGCATTTACTTGGGGAGCACGAAAATGTTAATATTTATGCAATCGGAGTAGTATGATGGAAGTTATTGCTGATTTTCTGTCGTTTTGTACCCCTAATGACGTCATTAATCACATGACAACTTGGGGTTTTTTAAAAAGGTACCTGGCAGAGTTTGATATTCTGAGGCCCATTTAACAATTATCAATCATAAAAACAAACGTTAGGAAGAATGTAAGATGATTTAAGCATATGCTCTGTCTATTAGGCCTATCTCTTCACTTTGTTATCAACATCCTTTACAAATCAGTTATATCAGCCCTCTTCTTTAAACTTTTATTCGATTTTCTGTTTGCTCAATCCTTCTTGATTCTGTACCATACAAATTGCCTGTGCCGTAGTGATGATCCGTTATCGTCCATTTGGACTCAAGCATCTTTGATCGCGTCTTTGATCGCACAAAAAAACCTGCAAAATGGCAACTTTCGGGGCTAAAAAAAGGTGCAAGTAGCTAATTCTTAGCCAAATAACTGAAATATTTGGAATCAGCAAAATTCTACACAAGAAAACGTAAAAAAACATAGGGCTAAGTTTTGACCTTACAAGCACTTTAAAGTGAATTTTAACCATGTGAGTGGTTTTGTAAAAGATTAAATTATAAGTAACTCTTATCACCAGGACAAAGGTTTTCTCGTAACATCTAGCAGGGGCGGATTTTTCTTACGGGTTATATCTATAAAGGTTTAGTTAATAGAAAAATTGGTGAACGTTCACTACATCAGTTCCCGAGCAAAACTTCGCGTGTTTGCTTGCAGCCCAAAAAATGTAGATTTAAATGCAATTGAATGCATAAGGAATAATAATAATGCATTAAGACTTGACGAATTAAGTTTTCAAATTATTTCCAAGGATGTAGTTGCTGAACTAATAAAACCATCGAAGAGGAAAGTATTGATGCCAGTTGTGTTGATAACACCGATTGGGTTGATAGATAGACTTCCGGAATTATTTTATATGATGTAAAAAGCGAATTACAATTGCTTAAAATCTAGGGTTGAATATTACCTGAATCGTACCTACCTGAATATTCTTGGAATTCATCCTTTGACCCACACATGAGCCTAGCCCTCAGTTAGGCCTAAAAGCCTAGACTATCTTTATATCTTCATCATATCAATATTCTGTAGGAAGGCTAAAAGCCTCTGACAGCTCAATTTATGGTAAATATTTTTAATGGTTTGTAGCCTCATTATAACTGAGACTATACTATAATATTTAAAAGCATGAATTTCACATCATTTGAGTAATATTTTTACTGACTAAACAAACATTGTATATTTTCTGGCACAATAATCGTCCAGTTTTTTTTTAATGAGTTCAATGATTTGGCATTTATCATATCTCTTGGAAGCTTTTAGACACGCTTCCTAACATAGGTGTGATATCTTTCATTGAAGACCTTTACTTCTTGTCTCCTGGTTTTTCTATATGTGTCAATTTTCAATAAAGACTTAACGTCATAACTAACAGACATGTATATATTTGTATGTGTATGTTTCAATCATGTCCCCTCTGAATGATCGGTAAACTAAATTTTGACGACTCAATCGCTTTAGTCTCTCTTCATATCCGAGATCCGAGAGGAACGTTTTCAATTACTTTTATGTCTTTTTTCTAGTACGGGGCCCATATGATGTTCCCATATTCTAAGTGCGGTCCGACCAAGATTCTAAATAAGGTTTTGAACATGTCCATGTCTATAGATTCAAAGGACAGCCTGATTAGTCCTAAAATACTATTTGCTTTCTTGGATACTCTATCTATATGCTATCGAAATTTCAACTCGTTATCTATGTACACTCCCAAATCTTTCATTCATTTCATTCATTTCTTTCATTTTGCATTCAGTTGAATCAAGCACAACAGGCTGATCTACTCTTAACATGTTATACCTTGGGTTACCTTTACCCATTTGCATAACTTTACCCATGTTCTAGACCACTCTTGCAAAGATTCCAGGTCCCTCTATAACTTCTACCTGTCCGCAGCATTCTTGCACTGTGCAAATATTTTTGTGTCATCAGCAAACATTTCTATGATGCTATTGACTATTTTTGGCATGTTTTTGACATACCATATGAATAAAAGGGGTCCAAGGACGCTACCTTCAGGAATACCACTGTTAACAGGTGCCCAACTAGAGGGTACACCATACTCTCTGTCTTTTCCCTATTAGAAAGTTTTTTATCCATTTCAAAAGATTTCCTTCAATACCATTGCTCTCTAATTTTATCAGTAACCTCTTGTGTGGCATTGAATCAAAGGCTTTGGCAAATTCTTATCTACAGGTAGTTTTGAATTTAGCTAAGATACACATGCTGAGAAATTTGCCCATGCCATTTGGTTATACTGTCGCTCCCTCTTATTATACTTTAATGTTGATATTGACAAACTAATTGATGTTGCATTTTGGGGGACAAAAAGCCTGATATGTGTGTACGGGGTGTTTTTCATAATTTTATACCGTTTGAATAGGCGTGGTCAGTAAAACGTTGCCCCTTTATTTCTGGACCCCTGTCAAATTTTTTTCTGTATCCGCCCCTGACATCTAGTATATAAAAAGGTATAAAAATTGCCTTTTTTCAACGTGAACTTCAACCATATAACTTGTTTTTGGTTTTCAATGATGTCAAATTTCACATGCTTCTAATAAGCATAACAAGGCCCTTCCCTTGAGATAAAATCAAAAAACCTCCTAACATTGAAAATAAGAAATATTTAAGATTAAATTCTAACCATGTTTCAGGTTTCACGACTAGTGAAAATTGATGATTTTGATAAGCATAACAGGAGCATCTCTTTAAAACAAAACATTTTTTTTTTTAAATTTTATTAAACAATATTAACTGTTTACAAATGTGTAAAATTTTACATCATACTCATCACTGTAACATATAACAACAGCTCGAAATAGCTACATTCTCAAACGATGGAAAATTAACTCGAAATTACCGATCAGTATATCTCTAGTTTTTTTCAAAACTCTGCCCGTGATACAGTGCTGCTGAGAATAAAAATACTGAAGAGGTGGCGTTATGAACGGAGAGCGTATCTGTAGATGACTTTTCCCCTTACAAACCAGCGTGTTTGATTCAACCGTTGGAATGGGCTTGGCAATGTTTAACTCTCTGTGAAAGCATTTATGATAAATCATAAAATAATTTCTTGGATGCATTTCTTCAAATTGTACTTTTGAAAAACCATTTTTAAACCTCCTTAAATAAAAACACCAAGTGAGATGGCATCAATTCAAACGCATGCTTTATACACAGAGCCAAGGAATGACAAATACATTTCACCTGAATGCATCTTTGTGCTGCTTCCAAATGCCTTGACCAAACAGAATTGTTGTTACCAACCATGTTTGCTGCCCCGTCGCTTGCATAGCCAACACAATCTTCCAGCTTCATCCCCGAATTCTCCAAACAGTCTTTCATAGTAGCAAATAGATCCTTTCCAGTTGAACCTATGATATCTATGAGGCCTACGAAAGCCGTTACGATTTTCTTTTCATCTTCACTGTAATATCTAACAGCAATTCACATAAATTCCTCACAGGAAACATCGGTAGATTCATCAAGCATTACGCAGAATTTTTGGTTAGACATGTCCTTGCATAAGTCCTCGTATAATGCACTTGTTTGATGAGATTGCTGAATTTTGTCCTGTGTAATTTCATCTTTTCCAATTTACTGCAACTACCATGACGTACAATAAGTTCACCAAGATGATCAATCGCAAGTATTGCAGAATGGCACATTATTGACACAGCAAACTGTATCTCCATCTTTTTTACATCATTGTCCGTCTCTTCCTACACCAGTAATTCTTTGATTGCTAGCTGTTGGCGTGGTGAGGTTCGAATGTTTGACGGAATCTTGATGTTTCTTTAAAGCAGACAGCCTCGGCTGGATGTTCACTTCACAAATAGAGCAGTATGCATTTTCGGATCCATCCACTACCTTTTTCACCCATTCAAGCTTGAATTTTCTACCATCGTCGTAGGCTCTCTTCCATTTGTTTCCTTTCAATGACATGTTCAAACTCATTTATCTTGCGTTCTAATGATCTATATTATAACGCGCAAATGCTTGTATGTTTGAAGCTGCCCCGTCTAGCGGTCAGCGCTCTTTCTTCTTTCCTCCATTCAACCCTGGTCGTCTGCCCCCACTGCCTGAGCAGTGTCAAACCTATTTTATTTTGTATACTTACTTCTCACGGGCTCGCCATCTTCGATCTAAAATGATTTTCATCTTCCCTTCTCAAAGACCCTTCCGCTTTACTGCTTCGGATCTTGATTGCAGCAAATTCCGTTTTTTCGAAAAATTCTTTCTCACGACAAAAGCCACGAAAGTCTGCTTGCTTTATGTCGTTTTATTGACGTAAATATCCTTCGAATTTTTGAGAAATCCTGCGAGCAGGTTCTCTGTTTTTGTTTGCCTAGCTTTCCGATCGTCTCAAATGTTGTTTACCTACTATTACAAGACAAAAACGCATTCGCCTTTTGCCTTTCAATGTCAATCCGATTGCTGTTCTGCTATCTTTCAAATGTCAAGCGATGCGTGACATCTCTCAAGTTGACTGTGGATTTATGGTGCAGTAATGCACAGAGTTTTCAAGGAAAGGCCCTGGGGAACTAAGTGACCTGGAACTACACGGAATTGAGGACCTATATCAGAATCCACTCATTCGAGGCAAGATTGGGCAGGAACGGAGGCGCCGCGCAAGGGGAAAATCAAAATAATTATGATAATAATTCTTTTTCTCGAGGTTTCACTGACTTAAAGATGGAAAGGACACAGGAGCTTCTTCGAAGATGCCGCGCAGTGGCATCGATTGTGTTGGAAATTAATGTTAATAAATGTTTATGATATTTTTTTCTCTCGAGGTTTCAGTGATTTAAGTAAATGGAAACAGCACAGACCTTTCAGCGAAGATGCTGCGCAGCATGATCGAGCGAGTTAGAAATAAATCTTATAATTATGATAATTCTTTTGATCGAAGTTTAAATGATTTGAGTAAATGGAAACAATAAGATATTTGAGCGAAGATGCTGCGCAGCGGAATCAAGCGAGTTAGAAATAAATCTAATAATTATAAAAATTATTTTCCTAGAGGTGTCAGTAATTTGAGTAAATGGAAACAACACAGACGTTTGAGCGAAGATGCTGCGCAGCGGCATCAAGCGCGTTTAAAATACATATAATAATTATAACTTTGTTACCTCTTGCACAGAAGACCGAAAAACTACACATCCACTAGTTTAGCTTAAAGTTTGCTTAAAGTTTAGGTTAATATAGGACTAAACAAGGAAACATATAATTATCGTCCAATCAGAATCGCAGAAACAAATGCGTATGAGAAACTATATCCAATAAAAATCATGAACTGCAACTACGGAGTAAGTCTGTGGCTCCAACTGATACCCAGGTTTCCTATTGACGTGACCCGAGATAGTTACTGACTCAAAAGAGCACAGCATGTCAATTTGTTGTCTGTGGTGCATGAACTGTGGATCTCAATTTTGAGTATTCAAGAGCAATTTCAACATCGAATTAATGTCAAATGACATAAAAAGTAATACATCAAAACCCTTGAGAGAGATATTTTCAAAAAAATGCCAACAAGTTGCCAAAATTAAAAGAGAGGCGAATCCTTCCCAAAACCTCTTGAGACAAACCAAAAAAGGGGCTGAGTCTGTAATATTATTTTTTTAAATTTTTATAAAATTTGTCAACTTCTTTTTTTATTAGTCCCCCCCCCCTCCTTCCCCCGATCCAATGTTGTGGTAATTTGTTGCCAGAGCAGTAGAGAACCAAAATACGCTTGAACCAGTGCAAACAACATTGAAATGAGGGGAGGGGGAGGCTGATAAAAATAGAAGTTGGGCTAGAGAGATATGTTTTAACAGTTTTAGTGAGAATTGTCTCAGACCAGGATTTTCTATATATTAGGATATGCAGCCTTATGGCCGCGTCTAACCATAGTGAATAGAAATACACTGGTCTGGAAACTCGTAAATTTCAAACGAAACCGCTTGCGATGTTGAGTCACGCTTGTTTTCCATTCAATGAAGCATGACCGTTCACACACTGTAACAACGATGGCCTCGCGCAATGAAGTTTTTCGGACAGATGAGCTAAATGGCGAAGATTTAGATGCTATTTTATACATTTTGGACAGTGAATTTTTAGAAGAAGAACTTGCAGATGTTTATGAAGTAGCATGTGAACAGGTAATTATACATTTTACTTTAGTAGAACACAGACAAATTCTTCGTTTTTTCTCACCCTGAGTTCGGAAGTTTTAGCTTCGGCCTGTCTGTCTTTAACCATGTATCATTTGTATCTGTTACTTATACTACCATGCCAAACAACTGTGTATCTATGATTTTAGATTCTCCCTCTAAAACTAATCATTTTTTTGCAGATTGAAAGTGGCAAAGTTCAATGCTCAGTATGCAAGAAAGTATGCAAGACAAAGGGTGACTTAACAAGATACACAAACTCCAAACGCAAAGTAGATAGCGATGACAACCATCAAGCTAAAAGGAAATGGCAATGATAAGGAAATAAATAATGCCTCATTCATTACCCTTGTAAACCAGAGCTGCAAGGAATTGTCTGAAGATCATTGTTTTCCCTTGGATATTCGTTCGAACGTGGAAAGTTTTGAATTTTTAATGCAAGAAGAGGACAGTGATGAAAGGAGCCAAGTTTTAAGTGAAGCAAAATTGCTGTAAAAAGTGCTCAGTGGTAAAGGGAATGTGGAAAAATTTTCAGTAAATTTTATGCAAACATTATTCCCAAATCAAGCAATCTTTTTTATCCACTTAGCGGGTGTACTGGAACACTGCAGTGTACTAAAATAGTCGAAAGAATGGTTGTGCTAAGTAAGCGAAATTCATCCGATGTAGTTCTTTCACGGAAGGACTCATTGTCTGAAAATGAAAAGGCAGCATTACAATACCTTGGTGGGTATGAATTGTCAAATTTGAGCAAGAAAATTTTCAAATCAAAGCACCGTAAATCTGCTATTGGCTCTCAGTCTTACAAGCAGGTCGTGCTACTGAATCAGAAAGCCTGTAGCGATTTCAACATTGTTACTATGCAAGCCATTCTCTTTTATTTCACATTTCTTTACTTCTTCCTCCTCGTTAACACTTGCGCTTTTCTTTACTTCGCACTCGCTTTTATTTATCTCTGCATCTCTTAACAACCGCCTTGTTTTATTTGATTATGGTAAAATAGAGTTGAGTTAGAATTTTGAAATATTATGGAGCACACACAAAAATTGAGTTTTCTGAATTGATATTCTACGCAGCGCAAGAGTTTGGTGAGAAAGATTTAAATGATTAGTATACATGTTTCATAATATTAAATTGGTGACCACGTTTATTTGTTGTTCGTTATTTTCATCGCTGTTTTATTCATCATCACACTGTTATATATTTTGCACTTCAACGTCCTACGTATCACTAATCGCTAACATGAATGATTCGATTTCAACCACTGAGTCTTTTTCAACTTCGTCATCGCCATCAGAAGCTGAAATTCAAACTTTGCGATCACAGATAAACAATCTCGCTAGTATCGTCAAAACGTTGAAATCACACATACAAAATGAACAGCGCAATGAATCATTAGAACAACCTACTTCTCAATCAAACTCAAACTGTTGTTGGTATCACGAAAAA
>JAACYV020257414.1:0-16492 GCA_009936425.2 Chrysaora fuscescens | reverse complement strand
ATTCAGTTTCAAAAACATTGATTATTCTTACCTTTGAGTGATCTCCCATTACAAGACATGGCCAGCAAAAATACGTATTTTTCTCTTCACAACCACATATCCATGAAAAACTTTGATACACAGCTTCACAGGAACGATTTTTAACAGAAACATGGGGACATGGCCGTCCGTCGTCTTTGAGACGAAGACGCTGTTCATGGGTTAATTTATTATTTTAAGTTGATAAAAGAGAAAACATTTTTGAAACACCCCATCTTACACCCCCTGACACAGCCTGATTCATTTTTCAGCAGTTTTGACCTTTCATATTTCACGCGTGTTCACTTACCGGTGTCGAAACTAGATTTGACGGCGCTGCGCTATTAACTTTCATAAATGCATAGCATGATGAGTCCCTCATATGAGTCCCTCATACGTCATCAGCGAATGAATCAGCGTGCAAATACGTCAAAAACAGAAAGAATTTTGCATTGTTTTTTCCTGAAATGCTATGGAAAAGACTAGACTAATAGCGTGGCCAAAGAAGAGGGGCACCTATTATCGGCTATTATCTCAGAAAGAAAAGAATGTCGGCAGCATTCTAATTAAAGGATTAAAAATATGAGAAGCAATATCCTTCATATGGAATCGTGGAACGTGGAATGGTAGAGACGGTAAAAGGGCAAGATCTCTACTTTATTTTACACAATTGGGTTCGGATTTTTTTAAAAACTTAAAATATAACTGCCTGAAAAACTGCTATTAAAGTAATAGCATTAATAACACTGTCCGCCGCCCCAAAATTCACATACTGGTTTCAGATCAGAGAGCTAAATATTAATTCACATGAAAGACCAGTTAAAAAAGCTTACTTGGTACTTACCAGTTGATGGAGAGTAAACGACACCAAATAACTTGCTGCTTGATCGCGATCGTCTACAATCAGGCCCTCATTTCACCTTCCACTTCGCCACTGAAATCCTCTGCATTTCCCCGATAGGGTACAAATCGGTATGATCGAATGCCTTATTGTACTTCTTTATCTTCACTGTCAATTGGGTCCAACATTGAGGGTGTGCAAGACGAATTTCAACTGCTTAAGTCACTTCAACTCCTCGACCCATGTTCACTTGCACTGTAATCGTCCATGTAGAATCGAGATTCGTACATTTAGTCACGTCACAGGGACAGAATGGCCAAAAACCGACCGTTTGGCTTGCCTCTCTTTCGCGGCGCAAAATTTGTCTATTAATCTTGAAATATCTCGAGAACGGGATTACTGATTTGCCTCCGGTTTTTTGGACATGTCTTAGAATAACTGTTTAAAAACCTATTAAATTTTGAAAAATCATTACACTTCCTCTTTAAAGTTCTATTACAGCAACTACAGACGTATCAGCAATATGTGCCCACCCCCAGGTAATGTGATCTATTAAATACCGAATACATTAGATGCCTTTCTACCCCTTACTGCTAAGATGTTGCATGCGACTAGAGCAGACGTCTATTGGTTTTACTTTCTTCATTGTCTTTATTGCCCAATTTAAATATTCTCTTCAGTTTGATCTCAATTCAAGAAGTTTAGTCAACTCCCGCTTAACTTAAATACCCTTACTAACCGTAACTTTCTTCTCCATGTATTGCGCTGATAGTTTGATTCTTAGTTTCATTCCTGGGCATTCTATTGCTTATTCTGGTCCAGAAATTTATAGCATTGCTCATAACTTGATATCGTCTAATTTTAATTAATATTCACAACTTTGTTATTGAGTGTTATAGCTGGGCCACTTGGCAGGCCCCCATTTTATTCCTGTCGCCGTTGCATCTTCGCAAGTCACTAGTCTGCGTTGTTCCAAAATTAACAGTGAGTTTAGGAGAGACTAGGAACTAGCGCGGCCACAGCGTTTTAAGATTGTTTACGCGTTAAATTCTCATAAATTCTTTTATAGATATGTTAGTGAAACAATAATGTGCCTAGGCCTAGTATAAAGATGTCTAATTGCCATAGCTTTATCTAGCTTTTTAGGACAATTTTAAATGTGCATGTATTAGCTTTATTTAATATAATCATTTTTAGAGTTTTCTTTTGAATTCTGTACACCTTCTAAATTAGATAACATTTTCAATTAGGCAGAAAATGACCTGGACAGAGCAGCACGACATCCTCTTATGTCGTGAGGTTCTTGTGGAAGAGCCCTATAAGTATAGGCATGGTTCTTGTCAACGTGGCCACTGCTACTCAAGAAGAAATAGCAAAAGAACAGGAGAGAAAAGAGGCAAGTGCAGAGAAAGAGACTGCTGAAAGTGTAAGGAAAAGATCACTGGAGAGATTGTCACAAACCAGTGGGAGGGAGCAAAGAAAAATTTAAAAACGTAGTGACACAGTAGAAAGAATGAAAAAGAGTTGGAAATGAGGAAGGAAGAGCTAGAGTTGAAGAAAAGAAAGATTGAATTGGAAGAGAAGAAGGCAAAGAGAGAGTGGGCATTGAGGAGTAGGGAACACGAATTTAGGGGAAAAGAGGCAGAGCAGAGGATGAAGAAAGACAGGGAGATGGTTGTTGTTTTGCAGAAACAAATGCAACAGCAGAATGCTATTTTTCCAAGAATACAACAGCAACAACAAATGCGTTTGGATGTTTTAAAATAGTGCTCCAAATAAATAATTGCTATTTTGTAATATTTTTATTAGTAGTTCTGTTTTTGAATTGTTTGTTATTAAGAATTATAATCAAAATATATTTTTCTCCCCATTCTTTCTCCATAATTTATGAGGCTTAATCCATCTTGTTGATAACGTTTTGCCTCGCTGTTCAAATTAAAAAAGAGACCAAAGGTTATTTTTAACTTTGAGAAAATATATTCCTAAACAAATCTATCGGGCTTGTTTTTTTTTGGCGCAAAGGGTAGCTTTAAAAACAGCTGTTTATTGTGGTCGTCTTCTTTGAAGTAGTTTCAGTGTCTTGAAGAAATTGGCCTTTCCAAAGAACCTACAGAAAATAATAATTAAGTGCGGGAAGTTGCAAATCAAAAATTTGCAGATGTTGTATTCCCATATAGGCAATAAAGTGCATTCTTCCGTAGAGCACAAATGGTATAAAATTTCCCCACAGCACTGAAACCAATCTTAAGGTTGATTTTGAAGTCAACAAAGTCAAAGTAGTTGACAATATCACCAAAAACTCATTCACCTGAAACTCGGACATGGCTCATGGACTGATTGAAGGCTTGTTGCTCAGGTGTCAGAGCAGCCTTTCTTGAAGTCTCTCAAGTATTACGGACCTAGAACTATCTTCTTACAAACAGGCTTCTTGATTTAAAGTTATAGAATGGTTACTTCTTCTTAATACTGTTTGGTTGAAAAGTAATTTAACCAGAATCAATGGTCAGAAGAAAAATCTATTTTAGGTAAAAGGAAAGGAGGTCTTCCTTCGTGATGGATCCATAATGAGGTCGCTTACACGAAAGATCTCTAGTATCATTGCCCTGTATCGTTATCCCTTTTAATTCTAAGTGCACTGCGATACCACTGGGAAGCCACGATGACGAATGGCGTGATGTGCTTGTATTTTATCTTCTCGCAGTCGTAAAGATTCGATTCCATCAGTTGTCAACAAAAGTGTGTCGCAGTTATAAAACAGTAGATAATTGTGAGTAGATAATTTGAAATAAAAAGTGCCCAGAACCGTCAAAGTCTATGAGTAATATTTGAAGAGTTGGAAATACATTATTTCAACGAATATTTTAATGTTTATACGTTCAAACGTTCCTTGCGGACATCCTGTCAGCTCGTTAGCTGCGCGAATTCATAATCTAATCTCTTTCATTCTTATTTCGAAACAGTTCTTCAAACTAGTATAAAAATAAATTGTGTCTTTATCGAAATTTGTTTCAAAACTACTGCCGTACCAGAACTTTCTTCGTACATCTCGACAGCGTCGCTATTTTCATGCACGAAGAATGAGAAAATGATGTGGTGGTGCTCGCGGAACGCATATATCCATAGGTATAGACGCTGTTCTTGCCGAAAATTGTAACAATAGGCTTCACCGCAAGTAGCCAATTTATTCCATTGAAAACAAACATAATTAGGCAAAAAAATGGCAACCACAGAGTAATTAACAATAATTAACAGCGATTGGTGCTGTAGCTCAGTTGTTGAGTGAGCGTCTGTCTCTTGAACCAAAATTTGGTGATCGATCCCCGCTGTGTCCATTTATGAATTTCAATAAAAAATTCTCAAAGTTGTTCAGAAGGTTTGTTAATAAAATTATAATAATAACCAATAATTAAACAGGCCAATTAGAATATCCAAAGATATATTGTCAAAGGTTCTTGTATCTCAAATTTAAATTTTGGCAGTTGCTAAAGGAGCTGTCTATTTTATAGCCAATCTTTGAATTATATTAAAACATTTTTTCAACAATGCCCTTTTACATTCTTTCGAAACAGTTCTTCAAACGAGTATAAAACTAAATTGTGTCTTTATCAAATTTTGTTTCACAACTACTACCGTACCAGAATTTTCGGCGTCGCTATTTTATATACGAAGAATGAGTACATATTGTGAGGGTGCTCGCGGAACGCATATAGCCATAGACCCTTTTCTCGCTAAATGTGTAACAACAGGCTTCACCACAAATTGCCCATTTCTTCCACTTAAAATTTGCTTAATTAGACAATGAAATCGCAATCATGGAGCAATAAACAGTGATTAATAGCGAGTGATGCTATAGCCGAGTGGATAAGGCTTTTGTTTGGCAAACCATATGTCCGGGGATCGAGTGGAGTCGTGACCGCTATTTGAAACGAGTAGAAATTATATATTTATTTTGCTGTGAACAATATTTAGGTGATAGAGTTTGACGGTTCTTGTGATTATTTTCAAAACTCGTTTACAAGATTTCACTGAAGAATTTCTGCCGATGTTTTCTGCTAAAAATTTAACATAAAACTTTACAAGATTTTCTCTTGCTTATTTGTTCTTCGCTGAACCCTACACGTTTGATAATCAAACTTAAGTATATTCCAGCTGCTGCCTCCGCAGGCCTATCATGCTCTATATTTCTGCAAGAAATCTCAGCAAAGGTGTAGCAGCCTATTGATATTTTCTAATTTTGAAGCCCTAAACAATTCATAAACTCTTTCTAATTTTTAGGTCTAAAATGCTACTCTTCATATTAATTGTTTCAAAATCCTTTTTGCCTAAATAAGATCAATTCTTGGGGCTATCATGACGAAATATTTTGGTCTGGAATGGCCGCGCATCTTAAGGCGTCATTGTGTGTTGTTCCCAAGAGCGGAAAGCTGAGACTTAAGTTCAAATAATTAGTTACCTGCAATTTCAAGAGGAGAAGGCTGAGATTTATATCAGAATAATTAGTTAACAGCAATTTCAAGAGGGGAAAGCCGAGATTAATATGCAAGTTATTAGTTACCAGCAATTCCAAAAGGGGAATTCCAAATAATTAGTTACCGGTAATTCTAAGGGACTCAAACCCTCTGACATGAATATTAATGTTGCGGTTGAATTTAACTATCCTTGACGTAAGGACTTTTCTGTTATTTTAACAAGCTTGCATTTGCGAGGTTACTATTATTTGTTTATTTCCGAAACGACGAGTTAACATTGCTTTACATATCCATTTGTATGATTTTGATTTCCTTCCTACAGCTATCTTCGCTATTGTTTGCAATGCCTTGAGCTAAATGCTCAATCAATGTTTGTTCATTATCGAAAAGAGTATGAGCTGTAAATTCTAAAAAATTTAAATTCCTTGGTGCTGAATTCAACAGTTAGTAAGTTCAGTAAAGATATGACAAACTTTTTTTTGGATGTAAGCCAGGATTCTGGATTTAACTTTACAGAATAATTAGATTCATCTTAAAAATGCAGCAAATGGCTACATATAATTTTATCAAGTTGATTGCTCAAAATGCAATTTTTAACTCCCCCATTAGCCTTAAGTGAGATTGGTATTTTTCAGATAAAATAAATTAGTTGAAAGTGATAAACTTTTCGTTTTGTCTATATCTATCAAATATATTATTGTAGGCTTCAACACCATGCTGACTAGGCGTGGCAGCTAAGGTTGGAGACTTTGCATCTCTAACTGCTTCGAAGAATGGCATATCATTACTGTCAGTTGTTAAATATTTCGCACGGTATGCACTTCCAAGGCACGCCGAGTTTGTTGTGTTCTCTATTTGATAGACCGGACAATTGAAAACATCTGCTAGCACTTGCAGCACGCTAGTATTTCTGGATCCTCCTCCGGTAGCTAATATTTTACACTCTTTCTCTAGAGAGCAAATAAAGAAAATGTTAAAAATAGGCAAAATCACATCCGTTTGTTAATGTCCATTTCAAATGTAGAAAAAACATGATTGAGTCATAGATCCAGAGGTAACTGAAAAATGTTTCAATCAACAATGCCTTGACGTATTCACAAATAAGGTGGCGAATCTCTTCATTAATCATACATAACTTAGTTTGACCATAGTAAAAGGAAAGAAAAAGTTCTTTCTTACGACTATGGTTTGACACATAGGGATCAATTCTTGTGAGCATAACCGAGGTATGAGATATGGCTGAATTCAGATGCTAGCGTAAGAGTAATATATGCCAGTGTAATCAATACAGCGGTAAACTCACTCATACAATGAAATATAATGGTACTGTAAGATGCATACGGCAAAAACGTACGAAATTCAAATCCAAGGTCCTCTGCGTGTAACTTTTTCGCCAAAAACTGTCCTTCAACAAGGGCTCTAACTTCAACATCTCTTTCAAAGGTGTCAACCAGTTCATTTCTAGAATTCCAACGCAGGACACCACGGGCAAAAGGGAAAATCTCTTGCTCTATGAAATAGATGCCGATATTTCCTCCATTTCCAGGTTTGGTACGATTTAAAGACTTTTCAAAGTCGTTCCATGAATGAATATTAGCTGCTTCTCGAATATGCTCCCGTGCTAAGGAACCGTTCTTGTAGCACAGCATGGCCATGTAATGTTCATCTAAAGTATATAAACAATAGCGAAAATAATGTGCATGCGATGAGCAAGAAAACCGGTTACAAAGTTGCCAATGATAGCATACAGTAGCCAATGATTGCATACAGTAGCCAAATTACTTTTTAATTATTTTTCATCTGATTTTTATTATTTCGGTATATTGAAAGAAAGGGGTTTCCAACCAAGTAATAATCATTAACATCTTTAAAATTGGATTCAATGTAATGCAACAATATAAACATAGTTTTGCAAATTAGCAGGTAATGAATGAATCGTAAAGTAGAAAATATTCCGATTATCCAAGCAGTTCCCCCAATACCTTGCATGGTTGATGAAAACGATTTTGCAAAACTACTGGCGCAGTTTACCCTGCTGCCATTTCTCAAATTTTCCCTTGAACTCCACCACCTATTTGTTTAATTTTTGCATAAAAAAATTAGAGAGGTTTTTGGGAGTGCAACTTCAACATGCTTAAAGGGCTCTCAACCCCAAAACAATTTCTGAGATTTTCATGTCATATGATAGCTAGTGATGAGTTTGAAGCCATCGTGAATCTGTTCTATAAAATTTTGCCTACTATGGGCGCTCAAAGTTGAGTTTCTCCGAGAAAATACGAGTAGTTTTTTCTCGGTAAGAAGAACCTCGTGACGTCCCCAGGCTCTATTGTTACGTTCTCGGTGTAATATTTGCGCAGCTCGGTAGTGGCGATTTCTGTTCGGTCAGCTTGGGTTGACTTCGTTGGAGTCGAATTGAACACCTCAAACTCAACTGAAGTACTCCAGCAATGCTTATATTTGTAGTGGTCATTTCAACGCGGATTGCTTTTGGAGATATAGGAATGTCACCGAGGAATTAAGAAACCGAGATTGGGATCAAGAAGGCTAGTGAAGAAGAGAGCCAGATCACGCATGTTAGTAACTATCAATTCATTTTGATTATTAATATTTTATTGATTTCTTGTAGGCCAGCTCCGTACAGACATGCAATTGAGCATGGAAATAACAATAGCATAGTCACATAATTAACGTTTATATACATGTAGGCATACAAGAAAAACAAGGTTTAGGATAGAAGTCAGACATCCTTATGCATAAACTTGATTCAAAACTATCCGAATTGATGCTGCCGCTACTAGATTGATCAGCCATCTTTGAAATGTTTCACAACGCAAGGCCCGGCCGCAAACGATTATTTTACCGAGATTTGGTGAAATTTTTAAAGAGAGTTGCGTGGCGTCAAACCGAAGACCTTCAGAAAACTTGTCGAGAATTTGGGAAAAGAATCCAATTCAATTACCAATATACAAATGCTTATACTGAAAAAACAGTGCAAGATATGAATAAAATAACAGCGACATCGTTTTCAGGAGGTACGATTTGTTCAAAAAATGCTATAAAAATGTTTGAATTTAGGGGCCCTTAGAATTAGGAGGTATTAAGAAGTAAGTTTGGCTTCAAAATAACGATTGGTTCGAAGACAAAGATGTAGAGATCTAGAATCTCCTTAAAGACAAAAAAACTGAGTGACCAGGCAGCTAGAGAACAAATGGTTTCAATATAAAGCAGACGAAGCAAAGGAATATGCAAGGATTCATAATATTTTCCAGGGTACATAAAGGGAAAGTGAGCATTTCGAAAAGCTTCTTAGCCAACTTTGATGGAGCATGCTTGAAGAACCCAATCAAAGTCCAATCATTTAGGTATTTGATAATCCCATTACCATGGCACCTGTCAACACCAGGCTCAAAACAGATTCCGGTTCCAGATGGTATTACCTGAGACAATCTTGTGGAAACGATGGTTATACTATGAATACGTTCCAATTCACAATTTTTAATATATTTTGGATATCACAAAGCCTGCTAGCAGACGTGATTGTCATCATCATCTACATCTTATTTTTAGAATGGCAGCCAAGATAATTGCGGACCCTGTTCTACAGCGCTTTTTGTTATACAACGACTAACAGATTTTTTATGTTTATCTTGAATGCTCAGTCGAGATACAAATATGGCAGAGGAACACTCAATGGCGTCTTAGTTTTGACTTTCGATGCTTGAAATCTAAGACCCAGATACTTACCAAATACATATAGAAAGCACAGCATGTAGACGACATCACAATATATATTACTGATAAAAAAGCACTACAGCTTATGGGACTTGTGTGCAACTTCTTGTCAAAGAAAAAGGGTCTTCGGATAAACATCAATGGAACAGAATTCGAGTGTGGTTGCGTGAGGTTGATTTCTCCATTGATGCATAGAAGTTGAAGAGATTTATCCGATAGTTATGTCACCAAAGACTTCAGAAGGAAGATGAAGATACCAACACATGTCCAGGCTGCGTCATGTGCGATGGGAAGGCTTGGGAATAGAGTTTTTGACGGTAGAGACCTGTCAGTATAAACAAAGCTGAAGGTATAAAGTCAATGCGTCGCCGGTCTTATGATGAAAAGCACCGTACACCGACAGAACATTAAGCTTCTTACGTGGGAGAGCTAGCCTTCTTTACCGAGGTCTCTATCAAAAAATACCTTTTCGCTTATATGAGATGAATAGACAGGGCATATAGTCTAACAATCTAACAAACATGCTAGCCTATATTTTTTCAACTGCATCTTTTCTTCTTGCATCAAAATTCGCTGAAAATCTTTGGTTATCACGTGATCGATGACATCATTAGGGGTAATTAGGGGTAAAATTGGCAGGAAAACAACCATAACTTCCTTCATACTGCTCCGAGTTCACTTGTATTCTCATCAAGAACTGAAGCCATTAGTTCGTCAGAAGATTTAAAGACACTCTACGTACATTTTAAGGCGAGGTGGTGTACTTAATACAAGAAGGGATGCTGTCGCGGACCGTCCAGTATAAAGGAGGCTGATTTCCGATGTTTGTAAGAAGACAGACAGTGACAGACGGATTTCCACCATGAAGATTAGCGAAAAAAATGCAGTGAACCGAATCCGTTTATTTATCGTAATATTATTTATTATTTCCTTTGCGCTAGTCCGCAAAGTAAATTTATAACTTAAATTTTTAGATTACGCCAGGGAACTAGTTTTGAATGGAGGAATTATTTTCCTCACGGCAAGTTTACTCTTTTTTTATCGAAAATAGAATCCTGGGGAGAATTTCGCGATTCTAATATTTGTAAGAGTGTGCCTACACAATTCGGTAAACAATCTTGCAACCCTGCAAAAGTTTAGTAGAGGTGCACAATATCAATAAATTCCGTACAGGAGAGGAAATAGACTGGTTTGTGAAATTCATTCTAATTATTTTTTTTTGTATCATACCCGTGTACAGAGTACCCTTCGTACCGACTGCTTTACATAGAAGAATCATAATACTCCCCAAATAATATATCTTTGAATTGTAAAGGCAGATATCGGTATAAACTATTAAGAAGGAAAACATGTATAATTAGCTGATGATATGATGAGAATAAGTAATTTTTACAGAAACTTCAAGCTCATTTCTTTTTGTCAAAATCTTAGTTGAACTGGTTTTCTAGTTAGAATGTTTAATGAAAGAGACTGAATTCCGAACTTACCTGCCTTATTTCAAATAAAGAATTGCATGACTAAAATTGATATTGGAAAAATTATCAATCTACTAGCTACGGCGCCAGTAAGTGGCGCCTCCGATCATGCCCAGTCTTATCTAAGAGGGATGGCTTTAATAACTCTAACAGTAGCCTTTATTCTGCGTAGCTCCAGCTTACTTTGTTCCTGTTTCTTTTTCGGACTTATGTCGCAGGGTTTTATTGTAATTAAATAAACGTATCTGGGTATTATCAATGAACAACCTATATCTTATATTTTACTACTTATTTCGGTGCAATTCGAAGTAGGTTGTTTTATTTACTAAAATCACTGAAACCTCGAGTAAAATAATTGTTATTATAATTTTTTACGTTCCTATGTTGTTTTCGTTCTGTGCCAGATTGTATGCATCGATGCATGATCGAGGCAAACATACTTGACAGTTGTCATGGCGTCCACGGATCAATTGAAAGGCAGGACAGAAAATCGTATTAAAGTTTGATAGACCATAGAAATTCGTGCTTTTTCTTCTTAAAGTAGGAATCAGAATCGATTTGACAGAGGAAAAAACAGCAAACCCATACAGGGAGATTCGTCGGACTCTTACTCAAAAACTCGAAGACAATTTACGAAAATAAAATGATATAAAGCAAACAGACGTTCGAGGCTTTGGAAGTGCGAAGGATCTTTTAAAAATACGCAACCCGCCAGGAGCTTCAGTATAGCGGAAGTGGCTGGACCAGCCAAGATGAAAATTTGTTTTGGATCTAAGATGGCGAGATCGAGAGTAGAAAGTTTACAAGATAAAACAGATTAGGCACTGTTCAGGCAATGGGGGCAGAAGCACAGGGGCGAATGCATAGAAAACAGAAAGAACGCCGACCGCAAGAGGGAAGAACTTGAGCAATGAAAAACGTGATACATACAAATAAACACACAAAAATGTGCGCGTTATAATGTAGATACTTTTTTATGGAATTACATACGTATAGCATAAGTAAAAGGGGAAACAAATAAAGTAATGAATGCAATGCAGCATTGATACTTGGCACTGTTCTTATACGATCTCCAACCCAAAACTAGCAATAACATCACAATACTTCAACCATGAGACCTTTGAATGTTTAGCTCACGCTTATATGGACTGAGAGAGTGCCAAGAACATCTCAAAGGCTGAAAAAATCATTTAGCCGACAATTCAGCACTTTTTGCTGCTTAACGGCGTTTTTAAAACGAAGCAGTCGTGGCCTAGTCTTCCAGATTTCCGTGAAAGATACAGAACAAACGTTGAAGAGTGTGACGATTTGTCTTCATGAACTTTTTACCTAACTAGCAAAGAATAATGTTTTTGTACATTACATATAATCCAGTCTTGCTTCTGACTAAATGGGTTCTGAAAACAGATCTTTCCAGCCCAGCGGAATGGCCTATTCGACTCGAGGCAAGTGAGTGAATGATGAATACAGAACAATGGTAATCGAAAAATTCTTAGAATAAGCAAATCCGGCTCTTGACATAGATATTCAAAATGCTAATCAGAAATTTATTGTATTAACATCATACAGACATACAAAAACAGCATTTCGTTACTATCAAGAAAGACACTTGTATGTCAGTCAGTTTATAGTTGAATACTACCTTCTGTTTGGTAATTGTTACGATTTTGCATAGGTATCAGACAAGGCAACATTATCTCAGACCTAGACACACCTTGTTATCTAGATTATGTCTGTGCTTTGTGTACTACAATGAAATGCCTAAAGGTCAGTAAGATGTATTACTTGTTGCTCATTTTAAATTTTCCATCATTACTCAGTTTTTTTTATGCAGGTAATCCCAAAAGCAGTGACTGTACTTAAACGTATTCTGGGTGTTTTTTTTTTTATGGGAATTAACAAAACCAGTGTCCCTTCTATCAAATCTGAAAAAGTGCCATTGCCTAGAATGTGATAATTTTCATCTTGCATTTAGTTGATCTCACAATACACACAGGTCCATTAAAGGGGCGAAAAAGTAAACATATTATAACAGTGAAGAATTGATATTAGGAATCAACAATTATAGCTAATTTTAGTGATATTCTAAAAGAATATTATTAATGTCACTAGTTTTATGTAAAAAGGAACAAGAAATACTTAACAGACAGAGGTGCGGGAATGGTAATGATGTCCTGGTCAAGTTACAATGGGCTTGTAAAGACAATGAAATTTTTCAGATAATTTACTGCCTATGTAATTCATTAATTGCTTTAGGAAAACTTGTTAATGATTATTAAGCATTGATGTGATTTAGTGATGATGATAACAAAATTTGCCTAGCGGCTACACTTTTTAGAAAATTGCAAAGATGGCAAATTAGCAAAAAAACAAATGATAGGATAAGGAAATTTTTTGCAGTCAATTATAATTAAAATACAGATATAAAGCAGTAGCTGGCAGTATTGGTTTGCCGTTTTGTTTACTAGGTAAGGTACTCAAAAAGTTTTAATCTGCGTGTAAGGGGTTAAGCATGGCCACATTAGCCCTACTAACGTAACACGAAAAACAGCCCTGTAAAATATAAAATATAACGTCCCATTATAAAATTTAGGAAAATAAGCTGTGACATAGAATTTTATTTTTAGATGATCGAATCAAAATAAAGGCACGCTCTCGTGGCATTGATAAGGCAATTTTCTAAATTATGATGATGCAAAAAGATATAGATATTCTGATAAAACTCTGGGCTCTCGAAGGTATGCAAGATTTGATTATAAAGAGTCAACGCTAATGCGTTCAAAAACAATACCAACACATGTTGGCTAATGCACGATATTAGTCAGGAATGTCTTTTAAATATACATACCTTCTAGCGGATTGACGAATACATTTCCAATGAGACCTGATTTAGGCTCTTTGAGCCAGAATACAAGCGTATCACTAGTCCCCAAACTAACAGCAACCTCTCCGTCACACAATCGCATACCTGCTAAGGAAGCTGGGTTGTCTCCAGTGAATGCAATAACTTCGCAGTCTTTACAGAAACCGTATCTCTTCACCATGTATTCTGAAATACAGCCAAGCTTGGTTTTCGAAGATACAGGCATACCAAGACGAGGTATTAGATCAGGAGCACAAGCCTGAAAAATGGATCCTACTTTGACAAGGCAAAGACGATAAAATTGCGATAAATGTGTTTGTGATATCGTGTTTTTTAAAAGCTAAAGATTTTTTTGAAAGTCTACTTAGCAACAGTTTGAGTTTATTATCAATTAGTTTCACTACTATAGTTAATTGATACTTCGATTAAGTAATCAATTGTCCAGCTCACGTCATTTGGTAGAACAGAGCGGAATGATCTTTTGATTGGCTAAAGGAGTTAACATTTTGAAATTATGTAAAATTAGGCTTGTCCAAAAGGAATTAATAGGCGAGCTGCGGCCGAAGAGGCAAGGGCTTTCAGCCCTGTCGGCTAACACCGTGTGCTTTTCGATAAAAGAGTAACGGTTAAAACACGAAGAAGAAGGCTCCCATTACAAATTTGTCGCTACGATTTGTTATATTTCTCGGTGTTCTCCAAAAATTCGAGTAGATCGTTTTTGTCGATCATTATTCTTGACCTACGCGACTGACTTGACTCAGCAGAATCTTGGATGCTTCAAGTCCTAGAAGTAGACCTGGGATCGGTAGAACTGGGGCGCTGGGATCAAGAAGAATAATTGATAACTTTCAATAAGTGTTTGCGTAAATTTCCAATAGGAAAGATACGAAAGAATAGCAAATATAGTAGTTGTTGTACGTAGGTTGGCTATTGTAATTTGACTGTGTGTCTGCAGGCCTAGGCCTAGTGAAGTTGTGCCTATTATCCTTATATTTATCAGTACTTTAATGTACATTCAAACAAATTCGTTAGTATTTACTTAAACTCAAGACGCTGGGGTTTTTTGAGGTAAAAACTTACGATACCAAGTTGGAAATCTGAAACATTTTTCTGGGCAAGTATGCCACCGTTTAAAATATTGTTGTTATCCTCAAAACCAAAAAAAATAAGATTGTTTCTTTATTTAGTTTACACTTTTGGGCCAAGTGCCCATCTTAAGGAAGTTTCACTCAGCATATATCGGTTTATTTTCAATGAATATTCATAAGTCAACAATGATTGCATTTAAGTATATAATTTAATTAGGTTCGATAGAACATTGTTCATGAATCCGACTTGACTGCTTTCTTTGCAGGTCAAGCAAAACAGCTTTCAATAGACTTATAGACTTATAGACTATATACAGTGTAGTTTACATTATTGGTGCAATCAAGAAAATTCTGTATAACCAGTTAACGTAGTAATTTTTATCATAAAACCTTTTCTTTTAATTTCGACAGCTATTTATTTTAGCAAACCATATTTCGAGTTCTACTATACTTTGCTGTTGTTGTTTGGTGTGTATGTGCGTGTGTGAGTAGGACCCGGGAGTGCGTGTGATCTGGCCTGAAGCCGATTTGGTGCCTTGCAAAGAAGTTGTAGAAGCTGTATGTTTGTCTACACTCATTTTTGCAAAGACTATAGGTCCTAAACAGATAAATCAGTGCAGCAGGTTCAGACAGATTTAAAACAATATATTTCTTTTTTACAGCTCATTGAGTATATCTTCCTCGTGAAATTAGGTTTATATCAGGTACCAGGTTCTTTTATATCTGTGTCGATCCAAAAATGTTTGTTTTATTTTTTCATTATTTTCCAGGAGAATATGTCATTCATAAACCCATACACCATTCCAAATGAAAGTTACGTCATGAAAAACCCTAGATATACAGATCTTACGGTGGTTCAGTGCAACATTGGAGAGCTATCTTATCGTACAGCAAAGCTCGTTTGAGTGAATTGTCTCTGTAAATTGTCATTCACAAACATCTTTGGGAAGCGTTAGCTTGTCCTACACTTCTGCAAAGTACTTCAATTTTCAGACCCTCAGAAATGGAAAAATTATACAGAAATGCTAAAGCACCAAATATTTTAAGTCACATTTTCAATTTAATAGCAATGCCAAGACAAAGCAGCGATGTCCCATATGCTCAGGTTTGGACAGTAGCAAAATGTAGTTTCTTTCAACATTCAAATACGTCGTTGTTGTGAGAAGAATGACGTCAGAAAAACAGACTTTGTATCATTGTGGCAGGAAGGGGTAAAAGTACAAACAAAGGCATGTGTCATGATAAGAGTACTTGACTTTAAACTATGAGTCTCTGTGCAATGCTGGATAGAAGATGCAGTTTATCTTTACTCATCGTACATATTATCGATATTTCTTTGTAATTTTAGGGCAGGCTTTTTGGACCTTTTTATGGAGACATGTGACGGTGTAAATAAGGCATGTTATCAGGATAACCAGGGTCGACTATATCAGGTTTATCAAAAATTTAAATATCGGAGGAGGTTCAATGATTTGGTCTATTTGAATTTTTCGGAACTGACAAGTGGGGTGGCGTTGTTGAGCTTGGAGTAAATTCCGCCGATTTCAACGGCGTTCGGCGGCAACTAGGAGATAGCTGGGAGGTCTATGTAGGGAGGATATGAGTTTATAGTTCTGGGTTTGTGAGCTCTAGCTTATCAGTGTCAATATAGTCTCGTTAACCGAAAATCAATAAGAAGTGTTTGCCTGTTCTCCATCCCGATTATTGTTTCTCTTACAACTTCGAAGACGCATAGTGCCATCTGCAGGAATCATTTTCTAGTCCACTGAGACAATGCTATGGGGTGTCTTCTTGGATTGGTTTTGGCCTGAATCCTTTATTTCCATTTCCATTTCACTTTATAATAATTTATACAGGGCAAATTTTTACCTCCTTGTGCGCTACAAACGTCGAGATCGAATGAATAAAAAAGAACTGTTTATCACACTAACGTAACTACAAGGCCTTCAGATTCAAACTTTCCGCACGCAATCTGCATTGACAATAGAAACTAGTATCCTCCAAAT
>JAACYV020257302.1:1655-36041 GCA_009936425.2 Chrysaora fuscescens | reverse complement strand
TATTTTTGTTCTCCACTGCTCTGGCAACAAATTACCTCAACATTGAACCGGGGGGAGGGGGGGAACAATTTTTAGGAATTTTTTAAAATATAGTTCTACTGATTCAGCCTCTTTTTGGGCCTTGTCTCAAGAGGTTTTGGTGAGGATTGTAGTAACTCATATTGTACATATTACTCTCAGCCTTTTCAACTTGGGATTCCTACTAACTCATTTTTTCATAAACCTGTCAGCTTCCCTTTTTTGAGATAGCTAGTAACTCATATTTGCATAGTTTGCATAGTTTTCGCTCTTAGGTTTGTAGTAACTTATTTTTGGATAGAACTTTCACTTTTTCCATTCTTGGATTGTAGGTAACCATTATTTGCCTAGCACTTTCGACTTTCATCTTCTGGATTTCGTTAGTTTCCTGCTCATTGGTTTGTAGGTAACTCCTTTTTTGCATGGAATTCTCGGCTTATTTTGTCGGACTTGTCAGTTACTTATTTTTCATGAAACGGTCAGCTTTCCCATTTTTTGGAAGCTGGCAACTTATATTTGCTTACTACTCTCTTAGCTTTTAACGCTCTTGGGATTGCTGCTAACTTATGTTTTGCGTAAAAAAATTAGCTTTACCCTCTTTTGAATTGTAGTATCTCATCGTGGGCATACAACTCTCAGCTTATCCCTTGTGGCATTGCTGGTAAGTCATTTTTGCATACAATTTTTAAATGTTGCCTTCTAGGATTACAAGTAACTAAAATTAGCTTTTTTCTTTTATGACAGATGGTATTTTTATTTTTTGCTTCGAAACTCCAGCCTTCTCCGTTTTGTATTCCTTGTAACTCATTTTTGCATACAACCGTCTGAATTCTTCTGTTTGGACAGCTGGGAACTCAAATTTTTCATACAACTCTCAGATTACTCCTCTTGGCATTGCTTGTAATTCATATTTGCGTAGTGCTCTCAGTTTTCCCCTCTTTTGATTGCTAGTAGCTCATATTTTGGATAGAACTCTCAAGATACCCGTCTTGTCATTGCTGGTAACTCATTTTTGCATCGATGTTTCCCCTTTTCCCTCTTAGTATTGCAGAAATCTCATGTGTTGCATACAACTCTCAGCTTTCCCCACTTTTGATTTGAAGTAACTCAGCTTACCCCTCATGACACTCTCAGCTTACCTCTCTTACTATTTGCTTAGTACTCTCTGCCTTTAACTTCTTTTGGATTACTTGGAACTCATATTTTGCATAGAACTATCAGCCTTCCCCTCTACGGTTTCGTTGTATCTCGTCAAGGACATAGAACTTTCAGCTTACCCTTCGTGGCACAGCTGGTGACTAATCTTTGCAAAGAGCTCTCACCTTTCCCCTGTTGGGATTGCTGGAAACACATATTTTGCGTAAAACTATCGGCTTTCGCCTCTTTGGATTCGTAGTAACTCATCATATGCATGTAACTTTAAGCTTACCAATTTGTGGTATTGCTGGTTTCTGATTTTTGCATATAACTGTCAGCTTTTCAGTCTTAGGATTTCTGGTAACTCATATTTTGCATAGAACTTTCAGGTTATATATCTCTTGGCATTGAGGGTAATTCATATTTTCATAGTATTTCAGTTTTCTCCTCGTTGTATTGTAGGTAACACTTTTCGTGCATCATTCTCTCAGCCTTTCTCTCTTATATTTGTCGATAACTCATTTTTTAATAGAATTGTTAGCTCTTCCCCTTTATGATAGCTGGTAACTCATATTGGCTTGTATCTGTTTATCCTCTTGGGACTTAAGGTAACTAATTTTTTACTTCCAACTCACGACATGTCCCTCTTAGCACTGATAGTAACTCATTTTGTGCACCAGACTCTCAGCCCTTCGCTCTTTGAATTTGTAGTAAGTTACGGTTTGAAAAGAAATCTCAGCTTTGACTAACTAGGATTGTATGTTACTCATTTTTCGGTAGAAATCTTGGCTTTTTCTCTTGAGTTTCCAGGTAACTCAGCTCTCCGCATTTTTCTCTTGGCATTGCTGATAGCTCAATTTTTCATGGCACTGTCCGCTTTCCCTTTTAAGGATAGCTCGTAATTCATATTTGCATAGTACTCTCAGCATACCACTCGTGGCATTGCTGGTAACTCATTTTTGCATACAATTTTCACCTTTTCCCTTCAAGAATAAGTAACTCATTTTTTTCATAGCATACTCAGCTTAACCATCTTAGCATTGCTCGTAACTCATTTATGGCAAAGAACTTTCACCATTTCCTCCTAGGGCTGTAATTAACTCATCTTTTTCATAGAACTCTAAGCTTAGCTACCTCTCTTGGTATTTCTGATAACCCATTTTTGAATAGAACTTTAACCTTTTACCCATCTAGGATTCTAAGCAACTCATTTTTTTCATAGAACTCTCAACTTACTCCTTTTGGCATTGCTGGTATCCCATATTTCCATAGTATTCACAGCCTTCCCTTCTTGGGATTGCTAGTAACTCATATTTTGCATAGAAATCTCAGTTCACTCTCTCAATTCGCGCAATCAGATTTACAGTATCCACAAAAACGGTTTTCAGACATTTTGTACGACGTCATAAGATTTTTTGACTCTAGATTATCCCTGAATTCGATAGAAAGCGGCACCCCTTCCAAAAATGTTCTCCATGACCCAATGTATCACCTTGGAAAGTTTGGTGCTTTGTTTCAGTTGGTCACGATTTGACTAAAAATGTGACTTAAGGGATTGGACTGGTGGAGAGTCTGCCCTGCCATCTCCAACCAGACAAATATCTTTTTCAGACTGTGAAGCCTTTCCATGTAGGACGAGCGATAAATAATCTACAGTTCGGAAATTGCAGAAAAAATGTTATGCCTCTGATGCATCAAGAATGTTTTATGGGATATTGCTGCGATATTCATTAGTCTAAGAAGCCGTATTTTTTTGGAAGGGAGCCAGATAATAAAACGTTGCAAGAAAGCAGAAGATTGCCAGCAGGGATAGAGCCCACATATGATTGACTATGCCAAATATTATGTAAAGTACAGCGACCACATTCATGTGCTACTTTTACTAAAGAGCCAACTAGTTGTTTTGTTCAACTACTTGTAGGCAGTGTGAAGTAGGTCACAGTGTGAACCAATGCATTGCATTGTCATCATTTTTCTCTGGCTGCCTACATAAATAGTTAGATCATGACTTATCATATTCTGTCTAGACCTCTTTTTAGCTTTCTGTCCATGACATTGCAAGCCAATACTTTCGAAGTTACCTTTTGAACGAGGTGTACTTAGATTATTATAAAAGAGCGAACTTCTTGTTTTATTTTATTAATGGTTTGACCAGAGCATCTATGTATACGAAATAATAGTTAATAGATCGCTTTCATATATGATGAATTTCGTCTTTTCGAAAAATTCTTTCTTTCTGCTTGCTTTATGTCGTTTTATGTACGTGAATTTCCTTCGAATTTTCGAGAAAGGACGATGCAGTTTTTTAGGTGTACTTAGGTCTACTTCTTGTTTTATTTTATTAATGGATTGACCAGAGCATCTATGTATACGAAATAATAGTTAATAGATCGCTTTCATATACGACGAATTCCGTCTTTTCGAAAAATTCTTTCTTTCTGCTTGCTTTATGTCGTTTTATGTACTTGAATTTCCTTCGAATTTTCGAGAAAGGACGATGCAGTTTTGTTTTTGATTTTTTTGGGTTTTCCGACTGTCAATGGCCATTGTAAACAACAGCTTTCGAATGCTGCCTTCCCACTGTGCGAAGACAAGGAGCGCACTTCTAAGATGCCTTTTGAATGTCAATATATGCATTGTGGCTATGACAGACTTCGTTCGAGCATGGTTGCATGCAAGTATTTTTCGGTTGATTGACAGTCTTTAAAATGCATCTCATTTAAATCCGAGTTGCATAATTTACAACAAAGCGCAAGTATGTTCATTCATTGTGAATGGCTAAGCATGTCATATCACAAAAATTAGCTACATTATAAAGGCAACCGGCGTTACGTGATTTATGATTGTAAACTCGAGCATCATACAAATCAGATGGCTCCTTTTTACTAAAACTTGTTGGGTTTGGATTACGAATTACGTTATTTTGTTTTACCTAGATAGATTTACATGGATTTTTTCTGCTGAAATCCGAGGAATTTATAGAAAAGCAGATCCTTTGTCCTATCAACAACAGCCGAATTAGTATAATTTTAACGGTCAACAGGGCCGAATTAGTCAATTCTCAGTTTTGGTTCCGTTGTGTTTTTTCAAATTTGTTAACAGCCATTGTAAACACCAGCCTTCGAATGCTGTCTTACCACTGTGCGAAGACAAGGGACGATTTTCTGGGCACGTCATTTGCCAGAGAAACCTGGGAGCTGAGGGAGCTGGAATTATACGGAATTGGGACCTTTATCAAAATCCATCACTATGAGGCAACATTGTGCAAGAACGGAGGCGCCGCGTAGCAAAAAATAACAATAATTATGATAATGATTCTTTTTTTTGAGGTTTCAGTGATTTAAGAATGAAAACGACACAGACCCTTGAGCGAAGATGCCACACAGTGGCATTGAGTCCGTTAGATATAAATGCAATAATCAAGATGACTATTTTTCTCGGTGTTTCAGTGATTTAACGATTGAAACGAGACAGGAAGTTAAGCAAAGATGTAGTGCAGCGCGTTTAAAAGAAGGGCGTTTAATATACATATAAAAGTCATAACTTGGTTAAATCCCTTGCACAGAAGACCGAAAAACGACACATCCACTAGTCTTGATTAAAACGCTTGTAAGTTGCACCGTTTAATTGTCTGGGCTCTTTCTTTTTCCCCTCAATTCACCCCTGGGCTGATAACCCCACTGCCGGAGCAGTGTTCAATCTATTATATTTTGTATACTTACTTCTCACGGGCTCGCCATTTTCGATATAAAACGAATTTCCATCTTCTCAAAGACCTTTCCGCTATATTGCTTCAAATCTTTGCTTGCTGCAAATTGCATTTTTTAGAAAAATTCTTTTACGCAACCAAGTGTCTGCTTGCTTTATGTCGTTTCATTTACGTCAATTTCCTTCGAATTTTCGAGTAAAGACTCCAATAAAGTTCGAACTCTTCGTTTGCCTTGCTTTTTCATTATCTCAAATGCTGTGAGAACAAAAAGGATCCATCCCTCTTTTGTGTATCAAATGTCAATACAATTTTGTGGACTGCTGCTTATCAAATGTCAACTGATCCGTGGGCGCCGTGGGTCGCCATGACAGCTGTTGAGTGGACTGTGCATTGATTGCGCGGTAATGCACCAAATTTGTCAAGGAAGGACCTTGAAACTAACTGAGTTAGAAATACGCGGAATCGACGACCTATACCAAAATCCAATTATTCGAGGCAAGATTGGGTATAAAAATAATTTCTTTTCTTGAGATTTCATTGATTAAAGGTTGGAAACCACACAGGATCTGTTGCCATTAGACTTATTACGAGATCAAAATTGTTCCCATGCAATTTTATTGTTCAATGCTTAAACTGATTTCCAATTAAAAGGCCATACTCGCATAGGGCTGTGGTAACTTTTAAAAAAGCCCACCCTTGAGTTTCAAAGAGAGATCAGCCACTTTCGTGGGCCACTTATGCTTGTACTGCTTTATTTATGCTCCTCCTAATTCATGCTTATGCTGAAGTGTTAGAATGAAAAAATGCTTAGACAGCGAAATATCTTACGCAGTGGCAAGGATTATGGTTCTGCTGCCTCCGTCTGGTAACAGCTGCACACTTTTAAAGCGTGTGAAGTCAGATATTTTTAATTCTTTACTACTTGGTTCATACCTATTTTAATCCATTATTAACGATGTGTCGTTTTCGGCCTTCTGTGCAAGGGGTGGATTGTGCAAGGGGTGTATTGTAACCAAGATATAATTATTGTGTGTAATTTAAGTGCGGTCGATCTCCTTGCGTAGCATCGTCGCCGAGGTTCCTGTGTGGTTTCCATTTACTCAAATAATTGACCCCTTAATAAAAAGAATGATTATAACTATTATATGTATTTTAAACGTGCTCAATACTGCTGCGCGGCATCTTCGCTTAAGTTCCTGTGTCGTTTCCATTTACTTAAATCATCAACCTCTAGAAAAAAATATTATAATTTTTACATTTATTTCTTACCGGCTTGATATTGCTGCGCAGCATCTTCGCTCAAGGGTCTGTGTCGTTTCCATTTACTTAAATCACTGAAACCTTGATAAAAAGAATTATTACAATTACTCAAATCATTGACCCCTCATTAAAAAGAATTTTAAAAATCATTGTATGTTTTCTAAATGTGCTTGATGCCGCTGCACAGCATCTTCGCTCATTTTCTGTGTTGTTTCCATTTACCTAAATCACTGAAACCTCGATAAAAATTATTTACATTTTTCCACCGTGCAGCGCCTCCGTTCCTGCCCAATCTGGCCTCGAGTGAGTGGATTTTGATATAGGTCCCCAATTCCGCATAATTCCAGCTCGGTTCCTGAGTCCTTGGCAAAATTCATGAATTAACGCACAATCAATGCACTCTACAGCCGTCATTACGACCACGGATCAGTTGACATTTGATAGGCAGCGTGCACTAAATCATATTGACATTTGATAGACAACAGAGAAATGCATCCTTTGTCATCTCACAACATTTGAAATAATGGAAAAGCTAGGGCAACAAAAACATGCAATTTCGTCGAAGAATTTCTCGATAACTCGTAGAAAATTTACGTAAATAAAACGACACAAAGCCTTCCATGGTCTGTTCGTGAGAAAGAATTTTTCGAAAAAATGCAATTTGCTGCAAGCAAGATCCGAAGCAGTATAGCGGAAGGGCCTTTGAGAATCGAAGATGGAAATTCGTTTTAGATCGAAGATAACGATGAGAAGTAAGTTTACAAAATAAAATAGATTTGAGACAGACGACCAGGGGGTAGTGGAAGGAAAAAACAAAGAACGTCGACCGTAAAACGGTGCAGTACATACAAACTTACGAGCGTTATAATATAGATACTTGGGGTCTCAAGTAGGCAGGGCTAAGATTAAGATATTTATAGTAATAATTAAAAAAGTCAAAAAAAAAATCAAGCGGCTAGAAAAAAAAAGTTGCAACAGATTTAATCGACAGTAGATCACCAAGCGTGATGCATTATAGGGTACATATGTAATTGGGTTTAGAGTCCTTGGTATATGTGCCACATTAAAAAAAGATGTATAAACTCTTTCCTTTTCATTCTGAACCAGAAAAGACAAGAACTAGGGAATGTCTTAATGAGATCCCATTTTCTTACTAGTCCAGACTCACTATCTTCCTATACACAAAATATCTATAAGAGAAATACTTCACTTTTAACTAGTATCAAAAGGCAAATATTATTCATTAAGCAATAATTAAAATGGCATATAAAACAATATAACATCATTTCATTTTTCTTTTCCAAAGTAACAGTTCTCTCCGGGTGGCTACCAACCCACTGCACAAAATGTTCAACACTCGAACTTGATGGAACAATTTTAAATCCCCAAGGTTGCTATATTGATTTATGGTATTCTCTCCTTTTTCGATGGAAATTCTGCTGCTTGATGATTGGTGACGACGTTATTTAAAACACTTGTATTTGTATCTGCAACGTTCTCTGTCCATAGAGCCTTTGGTGCTTGCTTGTTCTCTTCTCTGGAAAAAAGAATCAAAGCATTTGTTCAATCCTGCTCAAGCATCTTTTTTAAGGTCTTAACGGTTTTGTTGCCCAACTCTTCTTTTCTTTTGAGGCAAATATAATAAGCAACGACTTTAAGAATTCCCAATGCAATCCTTTGAGCTGGACAAGGCTGGTTCAATGTACGTTTTGCCTGGGCCGACTCCAAGCTCTGGATGAATCGGAAGAGTTGATCTTACCACTTTCCATACTCTTGTTTCGGATAAAATCTTCTTTTTCAGAGTTAAATTGCAGGGAAAAGGTGCCTTTTTACAATTTCAGACTAAGACGGAATATTTGGTTCTTGTTTGGGTAGCACTGTATTCAAGCTTCATTTCGTTCTTTGTAACTTGCTGAATTGTGGCGCTCAACCTTATTGCAAACGTATTGTATTGTAATTTGTTTTCTTGCTGTTTGTTAATATAATTTTCTTTGCAAGATATTCGTCTTCGCTTACACTATCAATCAAAATCATTGGCTATCGCTCAATCCAATATTGACTGGCAGTCAATATTTTCCCCATCCCATCTAGTTCAGCCCTCTTGGGCCAAAAGCTCTGTACCTTAAGCACTTGAGCTACTCACTTTTTTTTCACTCCGCTTAATTGTGGTTTTTATGATGCATACTCAAAATTGTCATTACTTAGAGCGTGGAATCATTTGAAATATTTAGAACAAGAAAACAGCAAAAGAGAAACGTAAGGATATAAGAATTTTTCAGAAAAGCGTCAACGTAATTGGTGCAACCTCAGATTTGGTGTGACACAAAACCTTTAAATCCACTGTCGTATTGTACCGCACAACTATCGAAATTAATTTGGGAGCGAAATTCGCACCTTAATGCAAAAATGCTAAACAAAATGCGAACCAAAAAATGCGAGCCAAAGAATGTGAACCAAAAAATGCGAAACCAGTTCTACAAATATGAAATTTTTCAGAATATGAACTTAAACAGTACTAAACTATTAAAATCCTCGGGTCTTTTCGTATATGTGAAGAGCAGCACCAACAGCCCAGCTAACATCGAAATTCTGTATTTTTCGCTTCAGCTAAAAAAGAGTTGATCAAAAATAGTATTAAAACAATCCAGGTAATGTGCTAAAGTGGAAAATATAATTGAAAAGCATTAGTCAGATGCAGTGGCGTAGCGTCATGGTATGCAAGGTATTCAGTGAATACCCTGGGATTTTCAGAAAAAAATAAAAATAAAATTGGTTCTTTTATTCCTGTGTGGAATAAAGCACTTCTGCTCAGTTGCATACCCAATTATAAATAAGGCCATTTAAGGATATTCTACTATATTTGGTGTAACGCAACCGCCGCTATAGAATATACTGTAGCTGTTCCTTTGAAAATAATAATCGATGCTGAGATGTCTGCAGAAGCTGAAGGTCCGGAATGCTGAGGATAAAGCTGTGATATTTTCAATCTGAGTTTGAGTGAGTTGTACGTCACCAAATAAACAGAGAATCTCTTCCGCCGTGTTTTAGCCAATAAACATGCTACCTTTTATAAATATCGACTCGAACAATGGAGAAATAAGCTGTAGAATTTCAGCGTCCAGCCTCAGAGAGGGCCCAGGACAGCCTCGACTTGGAGAATTGTAACTTTCACTTCCTGTTACAGAACAGCAAACAACCTTTATAAAAATAGATTGGCCTACGCAAAAGGAATTTCTGAAAGACATTTCAGTTTTTTTGTTGAAAAGAGTGGGCTATTTATGTTTTAGAATTTTCTATTATACAATTTCTCTTTTATAAATTGATTTTCTAAGTAATTTCCGCTAATGAAGTTACGACATTTTCTCACCCATTTAGAAGAAAGGTGTTACTGATATTTTAAAGCTTTCGCACTTCTCCCGAGTCCCCAGCTTAGAAATAATGACCACTTCACGAAATTTTTTAGGTTAACAACTAATGAGGACAATTCAAATAAGAAAGACGTGCACAGGCAAGCCTTTTTTGAAAAGGGCGTTTTCGGACGCTCTAAAGGGCGCGGTACCCAACAATTTTCCCGGGGGTGTACCCCCGGACCCCCGGTTTTCTGCTTGCTTCGCTCACCTTGCAAAGCTGAATACGCAGTCCGTAAAGTCACGCTACGCCACTGGTCAGATGTCCGATCCGATGTTCGAGAAACTGGTTACTGTATAGCCTGGTGGTTTGGAAATATATTGTAGGAAATTGCTTTCAATGAGTTAATTGAAGTATGAAGAATAGCAGCTATTTAGTTTGAAAACGGTTAAAAACAATTGAAAAAACAATAACTAATTCTTCTTCGTGTTGATTCACACGTCTTTACTGGGAAAAAGTTCTTGCATGTTGATTAATTGAAAAAATGTTTGATTAAACACGAAGATCAAAACCATCTCATCTTTATTCAAGCTAAAACAAGAGCCTAGCAAAATTTTAAATTCAATCATAGCTTACTTAACAAGAAATAACAAACAGTTAGTTAGTGCGAAAACTCTGTAAGGAACACAAATATCGACAAATGTTAGGACAGAGAAGTTGAATTTTAAGTTGGAACGTGAAAATGCTAAATAAAAAGGGTTCATTCCAATGGTTGCAATTCATTCAGTTTTCATGCTGTCGCATTGTAGTTAAAGATGAGATAATTGCACAAAGCAGTAATCTTGCCCTATTCATTGGCTCAATTAGACAAACAAATCATATGAGCGCAATGTGACTTCTTTTGTTATATTATGCAAATTCATGACACAAACTTTCGACCAGCGAAAAATAGCAATGAATAACAATAAAATATGCGTGGACCAGGAACGGGTGCTTCCTACTAAAAAACTCTCGATATGCTCGCGCAATAACCGGAATAACTTTTACAGTGATTCAACGCAGCAATTTAATAATATTAGAAATACTTCATATAAAGACAAGGCCGCCTCAAAAGCATTTGAGCAGGTTCGGGTAGCTATTGGAATTGTCAACGTAAGGGTGTGGTCGTTGGGTTTGGTAAATAAATTAACCTAGCTTCTACGATGTTGTTCTTGTTAAATTTGTTGTACGTGGATCATAGACTACAATATTTGTTTTGGCAGTTAACAATTGATAGCTATTATTGTTTTGCTTTTCTAAAAAAAGTTGTTACATTGATTTCTTGATGTTTTAAATCGGTTTTAGTCTTCATATGATTGTGCACGACGGACATTTCGCAAAATAGGCACTTTTTTATTAATCGTTTGTTTCCAGCCATAAGACAGCCAAAGAAAAAATCTTCCTTTGACTGTTTGTTCATTGTTAGTGCATGATTTTCGTCAGTGTTAGAAGTGTTGTTCTAAAAATTCGCAGCAGTCATTGACATTTCTGCAATTAGTAGTTAGTAGCCGGTTTTTTCTTCTCTTTTCCAAGGATAACCGCGATAAGTGTCGCTGGGCTTTGGTTAACACGGGGTTTGCTTTGTTCATCAGCTGATCGAATAATTTTGTGGCAATAATACCTCAAATAGTTCACATATAAATCACTCGGACGATTGTTTCACATGCTAGGTCGTTCATTAATCATCAACTTTTATGAATCATTGTATAATCATTATACCCCTAAATTTCGATATGTGCGTTTCTGACAAAAAGAAAATGTAAATGCTTTGATGTTTTCCAAAATTTGCTCCCAAATATTTGTTAGGTTATTAAACAAACCTCCGATGGCAATATGCCAAAGATTTACCACATTCATCTTTAATCAAATTTCCAATGGGTATGGTAAAGATTCTACATCGTTATAAAGCATTAACTCTGGAGCCATTTGTTAACCAAACAAAATAATGAACAACGTTCCACTGGCATCATTTGATGTTAACAGGCATGTTTTACAAGAATGTAATAAAAAGAGGCATGTGTGGCAACAATAAATTATATCTTTGAAACTATTCTAGATAAACTTTAAATACCAAGAAATAGTATTTGCTAGCCTCATTCATAACCCACCAAAATGTAAAAATATGGCGTAATATTGAATATTTTCTGAGAGTGCCAGTGTAGCTACAAAAAGGTTCCTTTCATCTGATTTTGGAGTCAGTGATCAACAATATTTACAATTATCAACACAATACCCACCATTTCGGGTCCAAAATAATCAGTGTTCTCTTACAACTTAGTTGTGGCGGCCAGATTATCAGAGGGTATTGTAGTGTAGGAAGACAATTGACCAGCAAGGTTTTGAGTTAACAGAAGCGAGAATTCGAATTATCGTACTATGTTCCTGTTTACATAGATATATTTCCCATTCAATTGGAGCTTTGCACAATCAAACTGGCGAATAATAAAACTTATGATGTGAACCACATGTATTATATAGTATGCACCACAACCGTATGCAACATGCACTACAATCTTATCTTTGGTTCTTCTCTTCTTCACTTGGCAAGGATATCTGAGAGTACGATTTTCTATATACTTCCATATCAAGCCTTATGGACGCGTCCAACAAAATACAAGTTGTAAGTTAGTTGCAGTCACAAATGATTGCAAATGCATGCAAAAAGTACATACGGAAACACTTGTTTCATTTTGGTATACAGATTGCAGGAGCTCACGTTAAGAACTATGTTTGAGGTTTTTCACCTGCAAATGTAGATTAAACGACTGACAGCATTTAAAGACTTTCGTCTTCAAAAACTATTGCATTTGAGGTGTAAGGCCTCGTTAGAGATGAAGAATGAGACCATGGTAAGACGCCATCTTATTTCGACCAAAAAAGGGGCGAAACCTACAATACTCATTTGAAAATCTTTCATAAAATTGGCTCCCTCTCCCCCCGGCTCAAAGTTTAGCTAATTGGTTACCAGGCCTAGGGAGAACAAAAATACACTCGAGCCAGTTGAAATAGCATTGAAACGGGGGTATGGAGAGGGTAATAAAGAATAAAGTTGTGCTAGACAGAATTGTCTAAACAGTTTTATGTAATCATACGTTGGTTGTTAAGTACCTGCAGTTTATGATGAAGCTTAAACCCAAAGCCATCGGTCATTAATGTACTGATGAAAGTTGTATCAAGACACAAGAAGGGCTTTTCCATTGCAGTGCCTCGCTGACAAACTGGAAATCAAAATAAACAAGACGAGGTTATACAAAAATACAAATATTAAGGGGGCCCTAAAGTTAAAATTTTATAGCTCGTTGTAATCGAATGTATTGTATGTATTGGTTCCAGGAAAGTCGTTTTACGTTTTTATGGTTGAGACTGAAGACAATGAATACTGATTGAAAATGAAAATGCTTCTGCACATGTAATTTAGTTGTAATATAAGTAGTTTGTCACCATTATCTATCTTTCTCAGAATATTCTAATTATGCTACTTTAAATATTTTCATATTAAAAGTATGATTATCATTAGTTCAAGGTATCCTACCCGTTGCATGCATTTACTTTCGATAATTTTGGGACATAGGATATTCATCAAATATCCACTAGCAAACTCTTTACAAAGCTAACGTATAAAACAAACACATGGTAAATACAGTTAAAAAGACTTTAGTGATAAAACAAATTGTACAAAAGGAAACGCTTTGCAAAAGGAAAGTCTAGCTTTGGTGGATTCAATAACCCATAGCTATTGATTATAAATGTTCATATTCAGTATATTTTGTAAAAATAAGTACATTAACCCTAATCCTACCGGGCTTTTTATGATCTAACATAATTGGATTGGCTTGTGATTGTTCATCAGCATGATGTAAAGAGGTCAGGTGCACATCATAGAATTTTTCTAGCAATTTTCGGTGCTACTTTTTGGCACACCTTTTGGACTTTTGAATTCCATTCTTCTGTTTGCTATCTTTGAAAACTAGGTCAAACATGCCCAGGATAAATATCAGTAAGAATAGCATGATAAATAGCATAAAAGACCGGGATATGTAGCTGAACCATTTCTCCACCTTCCGTAGTTTGAAAAGCAATTCGCGTAGAAAATGGTCACTAGAAATACAAGCATTGCTGGATTACTTCAGTTTGAAGTGTTTAACGCCAACGAAGTCAACACAAGCTGACAGGAGAGGAATCTATACGAATTGTATAATGAGAATATTTTCTCAGAGAAACTGAGGAGACTAAAAATTAGACAGTTAAGGTCACGGTTACAGAAATAATATCCGCATATCGATACTTCCTCGATATACACTTTGGCTCAACCCTACAGCAGCAACTAATTTGCAAACTGTCAAAGACCTCGGTACTTTCAAAACATCCTTCTTTATCAAATCGAGCGAACCAAAACATATAATCTTCGAATAAAATTTCCATCACTTCCCTCGTAATAAAATGTGAACACTTCCATAATGGCTTTGTTTCTCTACCAATGACTAATGTAAGAAATTTCGTTCCATGTAATAAAAACAGTTACACAAACGATTACACGCAGATGTGATATCATAAACAACTTAGAAATGATAACAGTATGAATGTAAATTTCTTTAATAAATCCCTAAAATCAGGAAAAATAGAGTTGGGGTTTATGGTAGAGGAAGGATGATTACGAACAACGTGTTGGAATGATGGCAAATCATCCAACTCAGGCTAGAACTCCACGGTTATTTCCCCACAATTCGCATGTTGCAAGACACCAGCTTGAACAATTTAAAGAAATGCCAAAAGCTCATTTTATGGTCCATAGACAGATATTGCCAGTACTTCCAAGCAAAGTATTTCCGGAAGCCGTAAAACTAAACACAATTTTAGAAAATGCTGCCATTCAGGAAAAACTGTTGTACATACCTTGCTTGATCGATCACAAATACTACAATACCTATTTTCAAGTACGATTTTTATATTTTTCTTTTCTACTACTCGAACTTTTCATTACATTTTCTGAAAACAGAAGAAGTATAGTTTGACATTTCAGTTGAGAAAATACCATCACAAAGTCCAGGCATTTCAAGGACCATATCCGTAACTACAAATATGACCCAGCAATGGCATCATGGCATGCTCGAATACAAACAAATTGAACCATAGAACCAAAAGGTAGTGCGGTTCTCATAGAACAAGCGAAAGACTTTGGTGCAGTACTATGCATTTCGCCAATTCCAATTCCTCTTTGTAGCAATATTTAGTTGATGCATACGCAAAAATCGAAGGAAAATAACCTAAACTACATTTGCAAGCATAAAAAGCAGCTAAGAGTTGGCAGATTGAAAGTCGCATGGACCAAATTCATACAAGAGCTAAAAATCAACGTGCTGTAGTTCAACGGATAGTCCTTCTGTCATCTTCTTTCACTGGCAGTGAAACAAAAATGAACCAAAACTTCAAATATGCACTGAAAATTGTCCACAAATATTGCAAACCAAATCTCTTTCTCACTTTCACAGCAAATCGAAGATGGGCAGAGTTACTTTCAGATACGTAATTTCTACCATTTCTCACTTTCACAGCAAATTGGAACTGGTCAGAAGTACAGCAGTAACTTCTTCATGGACAACGAAACAGATATTGACAGTCTAGTTATCGACCGACCAGATATAGTTTCCAAGATTTTTAATCTAAATTTTAAAGACTTCGAGGAAGGTATTTTCAAACGTGACATATTGGACCATTCAATCGTCTGACGTGGGAGCCATAACAGACACACTACTGAGTCACACAAGATGTCAACTAGATACAGCCGATACACAGAATGGATCCTTCGCATCAGCAATGGAACAGAGCCATCTATAGATGAAAATGAGCAAATATCTATTTCAGCAACAGTTCTCATCAAATAGCATTACAAGATTGATCGAGATTTAATGTATTTCCTGAAGGTCCAAACACTGATCCAGAATACATGGCCAGCCACTGTTGCCTAACACAAAATAATAACAATTCGCATGTTATCAATGACTTCGTAGTTAAAGCTCTACGTGGTGATAAAAAAACCCACGTCAGAATTTATTCAATTATTACTGATTTTAAAGCACCAAATCGGCCAGATCAAACGTACTCCAGGTTCCTACACGCAGATAAACAGCAATCAAAAACAGCAAAGTATAGTAGAAATCGAAATATTTTTCACCCTATGGCAATCAATTGAATCAATCTCCTGGCGTATATAATCAAAACATATTTTAAGCCAATTATTATCATCGTTTCTTTCCTTCGCACCTCTCTATCAAACAACCCCCCCCCCCTCACTCTGTTAAACAACTCAATATGTCTACATGGTTTTTATTAAATTTAAGAAGTTTTACTTATTTTGGTAAAATATCAACAAAAAGCAAAGAAAAACAAACAAAATAAAACTTTAATACATCCTTTAGAAGTAACATTAACGTCGTTTTCAAATAACGAAATTATGAATCTCCATCCGAACCGCAAATTTAGTTTAGGGGCTTTATTTATTTTCTCTTGACTTTCACAGTAGGGATACTCATCAGGATTAACTCCAGAATCAGCAATGGAATATCTTGCTTGAATACCAGTGGCTATTTTATCATATTTGGTTTTCACTGTCTCCAAATGAAGACCTTCTGCCAGCTTGGCTACCTTGTAGTCGATAACTCGGCTACCTTGTAGAAGATCCTTGCATTAATATCTCTTCGTCAGTCCACGTGAAATTGGTGTCCCTGTCGGTTTTCTCTACTTTCTTCGCCATTTCAGTGACGTTTTGTTTCAGAGAACGAGTTATTAAAACTATCTAGGCCAAGTTTGCTTTGATTCTTTGGACTTCGTCAAAACGAGAAGCAGCCGATGAAGAGTTTTTGCATCCTTGGCATTTTGGCGAGAAATTTGTTGTTATTGTGATTTTGTTGCCTAGAGATGACCCCGTTGTGGGCGTCCTGTGCATGAGTATGGTCACGTGACTGCAGTTATCCGGAACAGTGTAAGCGGGAGGGCAAAATGGACAAAATTTGTGCGACAAGCGTAAATGCAAATCAATCCGTACAAATTTTATGCGTGCAAAATTGATTAACCGGCCCAGTGTAAACCGGGTCTTAGAACACATTGGCTAAAAACCTTTATATATATACTTTACAGTAATTCACAGCAAACCTCTTCTGTTGCCTCCGTGCAATTCATGCTAGCAAAGATGCTAATTACGATATTGACATGTGAGCATGAGATCCACAGCATTTAGTTCAATAAATATAAAAAACGTTGTTTCTTTTAACATTATAATGTTTGACTAAAAAATTGCATGAAAAATAAGTTATACAGAAACACCAATGATATGAAGGAAGGTGAGACCAAAATACAAATCCCCATTTGTTAAGTACTTTAAGAATTAGTAACGCCAAAAAATTAACGATGTGATTGGTAGTGTATGATGTGCTGCAGCACGGGAAAGAGGTTTTGCAAAGACAGTAGAATTTGATGTAGGTGAGGTAATGTGAAAACAGGGGAAAATGAGGAGATCACAAGGGAGGTTTGAAAAATGTGAACAAATGGAATTGAAAAGGTAAAAAACACTAGAAATGTGATCAAATATCATTATGAGTGACCAATGAAATGTGCCTGTAAACGAAACACATTGAATAGAAATTATACAGGAGTGGTGAGATAAAGACAAACATAGAAATATTAGAATAAGTGACAAGTCTTTTAATAGCAAATTAGTTGTGCCTAAGCCACCAAGAGCTCTATATTGTATTGAAATAGTTCAGTATGCTAGTCAAACAGGTTTGACAGCTTTAGATCAATATACCGCAATATAAACAAGCAGTATAAGGAGCCTAATGCATACATGCCAACACTCCCGTTTTTTCACTGAAGTTTAATTTCCCGCATGCAACCATGGAATCAGAGAAAACCTCCTGCAGTCTAAGTTTTTGTCACTGAAAAGCTTTCTCATAACCAATCTCATGGGCATTTTAATTTTGCAGATCAAACGTGAATTTTCAATAAAAATATGGACCTAAAAAAATAATAAATATTCCTTTTCTCTTTTTACATGTTCATTTTGTTTTATGGGATAAATCTGAAAACCAAATATCGTGAAAATCAGAAATAATTTCATTGTGACAATTGTTTCTATGTGAATCATGCACACTGTATAAAAATGATACCCATGACAACACAAAGAACAAATTCATATCACTTGACGTGCAAGGGTAGTTTATCATCAGTCCTTCCATTTGCAAAACAGCCTTTCATTAATGACGAGGACAACATCGACAATTTCGAGGCTGAAGTCCAAGCTGCGGATGACTCCCATCTAGATATAATGAGCGTAAAAGACTCACCGCTAAAATTCTTGCATTTGAGCACACAGTCCCTTTTGTCCAGCTTCGGCAAATTCAAATTGATGCTTCATAATTATAAATTTGATGTCATCGCACTTTAAAAAATAACCCACTTCTCATTATAATGTGGGAATCAAAAATTTCGACATAGAGTATAACAACAGAGACAAGATACCGGGAGGAGGAGTGTAAATATAAACTCCGGAATAAAGAACAAACGTAGAAAAGATATTGAAAGCAAAGGACAGGATCTAGAACATTTAACATTTATTGGGAAGAATAAGAACTCAAAACTGTTGATGGGAGTCATCTATCGATAAGACAAAATCACTAGATTTAGCGATCTCATATGTGAAAGCAAGTTGGGACGGCGCTATAATGATAACTGGGGACACTTATATCGACCTTCTCTAGCCGCAAACAGCAGCAAACACTAAAAAATATCCAAGCATATTAGAACAATAGAACCTGTATCAGATTGTTTCAAAGCCAACAAGAGAAACAACAACATCCAGTACTCTCATCGACCACATCATAGTAAGCAACAATCGATCTAGTCAAACGATCTAGTCAAACATACTGACGTGTTACCATGCCCCACGACAAGTGATCATGAAGGACCGTATGCCCTCTTAAATGTCCGATTGAAAAAATATGAGCCTCAATTCAAATATATGAGAGAAGAACGCTAATTCAATGAAGCGAAGTTCATAAAAGATTTAGAGCAAGTTCAATTTAGTCTTGTCTACGGAGTAGAAGCTTCAAAATGGAAAGTTGGAAATATTCAATTCCCTTCTACTTGGGACTCTACTTCCCTTCTAATCAATCATCACGCTCCAGTGAAGAAAATCAAAGTGACAAGACCTCCGGCCCCATGGATGCACCATCCTGAAATTCGCTTCCTCCAGCAGACATGTTTTCAAAATCGGAGGAATTTCGCAATTCTCGAGATCACAATGTTCTGAAAACTCTCTGAGAAAACAGAAATCTTCTCCAAAAGAAAATTCGTGCCGAAAAATCAGCATTCTACCGAACAGAACTTTAGTCTTAAAAAGGAGATACATCAACAGGTGCGAACAACATTCCTGTCCGGTACATTAAGCTCGATATAGATGTCACATGAACTCCGTTGACTCACATAATTAACTCGTCTATGAATCACAGCGCATTCCCAAGATCATGTAATAAAGCACGCAGTGTACCCATTGGTAATATCACAAATTCTACGGAAAAGAGTGACTTTCATCTCGATTCTACCCGTATTCGAAAGATTCGTTGCAAATCAAGTAATTGATTTCATTGAGGCTACGCATATCTATAAAACACAGTAGCCGGTTTTCATACAGGCTTTTGTACGGTTCATTCGCTTCTGAAAATAAGAGACGATATAAGACGAGCTATGAAACATGATGGGCTATCACTCTTAGTATTTGTGGATTTCTCCAAAGCTTTCGATACAATCGCACATGACACCCCTATAATTAAAATGTATCAACAAGGCTTTTCTAAAGAATTCCTCCCGTGGACAAGAAGCTACTTAACATTCCGAAGATAATACGTTCAAGTTGATGCGCAATCATCGGAGATTTTACCCACAACATTTGGTGTACCGCAGGGATCAATCCTAGGACCAATGATTTTCAATCTTTATGTAAATGACTTACAAGATCATTTTTTTTATCCAGTTCGGTATAACATGCTGACGATACGACAATATATGAAGCGTCTAAACCAAATGACTTAGAAAATGGCCAATATCTGCTAAACTCCCTAAGGAAGGTGAATGAGTGTTCTGGTCAAAACTCATTGACAGCCAATGCAGTTAAAACAAATTATATATTATGTGCTTCGAAACGCTTGCACAACTACCACAATATAAAAGAAAAGGAAATCAACATTAAATTAGGTTCTTGACCAACATCTGGACTGGGGAAAGCATCTGAAACACATCTTATCTACTTGCTACGGAAAACTATCTGTACTTCGCTAAAAGAAAAACTGCATCATTTTCAGCACGGAAAATGCTTGCGCAATCATTGATCCTGCCAAAGATTGATTTTAACGGTTAAGTTTATTCGCCTCTGACGCAGTGCCAATTGAAGAATCTTCAGCGACTACAAAAAGCAACTGCAAGCTTTGTTATAAAGCGTTACGCTCATAGAGAAGATATAGTGAAAACTGACTGACATGAATTAAAAATCTTGAAACTGGCCTGTGAAGCGTTTAAAAATACAAATTGGCCCGAACTAAATAAACTTGACATCCAAACTTGTAGTAGAAAATTACGTAGTAGTAGTGAGATCGGTAATAAGACCTTCAATGATTCCAAATACTTTTCAAGATGTTGCTGCAAGTAGGTTAAATGCTTTCCTAGTGTTATAAACAAACAGCAGACTAATTTTAATGTTTTTCGTAAAGTTTTGAGCCGATGCTAAAACATTCTTGATGAAGAGAACGAAGAACTCACAGATCTAACATCTTCTTAACTAATTGAATTCGACTTTTATATGCCTATTGTTTCATGTAATTTGTTTTAAACTTGTAAAACAGACTTGTGACTCATTTTTAGAGCTGAAGAGCCACTCTTTTTTTGGATGTGCTCATTAATGCCATATAATAATAATAATTAATGATTATGCATTATATTTAGCAACTGCAGGATTCCCAACAAAATTCATATTGTTTTATTGGAGGTGATACGTCATTTAGCGTGAGCTTAACATGAGACAGAAATCTACAAGGTAATTTAAAATGACTGCTTTCAAATATTAATTAGACTCTTTGAAAGCTATTGCAGAGTGAAAATTGCAATTTGTTAACATTACTTTCCCAAACCTCAACATAAATATTGAAATAATATATAAACCTGTTTGTGCAGCATCCACATAATTTTTCACCAAAAGCTGACCGCCAACTTGCTCATCTAAATCAAAGACAATATAAGATTGCATATTATGAACAAGCAGATTTAGAGCAGATACTTTTCTAAAGAAAATCTGCAATGTAGAGAATTCAACATTAATGAGAGAAATATCTTATCTTACTATCTGCAATCTGCAATCTGTAATCTGTAATCTGTAATCTGTAATCCGATCTTACTATCTGTAATCTGTGTATCTGTATTCATTTTCATTATTTGCTATTCATTGTTGTATAATGCTAGCTTATGTTTTGTAAAATTTAGGAAAATTTGCATTCTTCAAGTCTGTCTAAGCAGTGGGGTTTAAAATAGCATGGCCTAACTCTGCTAGAGCTTCAGTAAAGCCATTTTTTATCAACTGTATCTCCATTTTTTAAAATAGTCATGGTAGCATTTTAAGTAAAGAAAAAGGTCAGGGTTATGAAACTGTACAGAACAAACAAATCCTATTCAAAAGTTCACAATATAACATCAAATGAAGCTGCTCACCAATCAATCCGAGATCTACCGCTTTGTCAAAGAAATATGAAAATGCAAATATGTTTATTTCCTTCAACTCATCTAGTGACAAGAAAAATGTTTTTCATCATTAAACCATGATTGAAAGACTTATTACAAATATAAAGCAAGTAAGTCACTGCAATAGCAGATATTTTATTACATCCCTTCAATTTCTTTTTTTCTGCACTAAATATAGATTTTTAAACAATTTTTTCAAATTAATACCTGGTTTGTTGATATTTTTAGCTGAAATAACATTTTTGGCAAGCTCCCGACAGTTTTCAAAGCTGCAAAACTCGGAGCCACTGGAAAAAATATACTAGAATTTAGAATTCAAAGTGAATGTGAGTGGTGCAAATATAATTGCACTGCAGGGCTATTTAGTTTGTGTATACCCTGTAAAATTGGTGCGTTATTATAGGTACAGCAGAATAAACGAGAGGACCAGGAGAAAAAATGATATTTACAATTAAAGGGCAATTTGAAACTATTTTTAAAGAGATATCATTGTTAAAAACTTGGCACCGGCAGATATGTACATTATGCCGTTAAAATTGTCCACGAAAAAGTACAAGAAAGCTTAATGGGTATTAGAATGGGCAGATTTGGGTCATGCTCTTTGCTGTTAAGAACTACAAGCACAATACAGAGTGTTCCAAGGCAAACTTCCTTTTGGTGTTTCAAATCATTATGAAGTTGTGGCACCTGTTCACACTTATTTTTGAAAACAACCATTTATTCAAACATGGCATTGTACAAGGGCCTTACACCTTTTTATAATTTTCATGCTGTAATACTGCAAAATTTTGGCCTATTTTCATATAATTTCATCTTTTCAGCCATTCATTTTATTGTTATTTTGTCGGTTACTTTGATGCCTTTTAATCCGCTGATTTCTTAGTGTTAATTTTCACATGTACATTCAACCTAGACGTTTATGCTGTTTCGGTGTATTTGTTAAATTCGCAGCCGCCTTATGCTTTGAAGCATTTAACGAAGTGTATGTATTGCTTCAGGGTCAAGAGGCTTGAAAAAGATCTTGTCGCCTCTGTCGTTGAAGTTGATGTTTTTAGAAATATATTGGAGATATATATACCGTAAATCCTCAAATTAGCCCCCTGAGGGCTTATTTATTTTTGATTATTTTGGAGGGGGGCTTTTTCGAGGGTAGGGCTTAAACGAGAGGGGGGCTTATGAAATCATTCATAAAATCATCATCATTTATTATACATTTTGTGATTTATCATCCGAAAGAGTGATTTTTCCGTCATAGCTCGATAAAGTACAAATATGGATTCAAAATGCTAAAATCAACATGTCAGGGGTGGGAACTTATTCGAGGGGGGCTTATTAACAATTTCTCGCTCTAGGATGGGGGCTAATTCGAGGGGAGCGCTTGTTCGAGGGGGGGGGGCCAATTCGAGGATTTACGATAGTAGAATTTTAGGATAACGGAGAAAGGTTATGCCTATTGGTTATGATTGTCGCTAATTGCGTTGCACTAGAATGAAGCTACTGGTTTACGTCAAGGAAGAAATATACAGAATTGTGTCGTTTTTATTTGTGTGGCTGCTCGAACAAAGTTTACAGTGCAATATATGTCATAGTACGAATAGAAGAAATTTACCAATTACCCATGTTTTCTCGTTTTGAGTTAGTGCTAGTTGAAAATAATATTGAGGACAATATATCAGGATCCAATTAAAATGTCAAGACAAGAGAACAATACAAAAAGGCCCTGGAGACCACCACCTTAATTGTCACAAGTTTACTAAAACGGTCCAAAGGCCAAGATCACAAAATCATCAATTTTCTTCTTGACGCATCTATAACTATCAGAAAATGCTATTGTAAATTTGAAAATTGAATTAACAATCCTAACTTTCAAAGCTCTTTCCATACACATAAAACTGGTACTACTTTGATCACGATGAATATCTCACAAAACTTCATATTTGGGGATGGATTTTTAGCTGGATAACATCATTTTTAACACGGCTCTCCAAGCTGCTGCTCCGAACAATCAATTTGATCCTTGGAAGGTACGTTTCTAGGCGAGTAAAACAGTAGCAATGGCCAGCGAAGAGCAAAACATGAAGCGAAGAGAGAGAAATGTAATTACGCTATGTTAAACTGCTTTGATCCAAAACTCCAAGATTTTCTGTATCCGGAAGGGAAGCAGGGACTATGTATTTGAGCAGCATTCGAGATATTTCCTGAAATTGAATTTTTAAGAAATTGCAGCAGAGTCTTAAACGAGGGACTCATTATCATTAAAACAATTAGGCAATACAAATAATACAGTTGCTACACATGAATAAAACTACGATGGAATTACATTCAACATTCTAATATTCACAAGATTGCAATTACTTATTTCTACAACTTGACAGTTCCTTATAAAGAGACGTTAATCATATTAATATGTCTTCGGCTCCTATACCTTGCTTAATATTGGTAGGAAGCAACACATTTTACAAAACTGTTAAAAATCATAAGCAGTGATGGTGTGGTTTGAATGTGAACATGTGCTTTGCTCCAGAGGAAACAGACTTCATAATCTGCTCTATCTTAGAGGAATAATATATTTCAATGTAACCATATACTACTACTACCACTTTTATATATATAAATTTATTGTTATCTATAGTTGTCATGTAAAATGCGCTACATTATTTGCCCGCTGAATGTAATTTGGTTGGTAACATAATCATCATTGGGTAACATTCTGTTGCTGCCTAATCTAAATGTTAAACTAGATTGTAATGGACGTTTTCTAGTGTTCAAGTAATGTTCAAGTTGTCGTTGCTTGCTCATCTCTGTCAAGCATCACCAAATTGCCTTGAATTCTTTCAAGGTTCACCAAACAGCACTCAACTCAAAGAAGTACCATCGTCAAACCACAACCATGCAGCGCCAAAGTACTCAACCAATAGTACCATCATGCAATTTGCATCTTGAATTTAGTCTCTTGACATTATTCAGGTACACATATATTATTTTAAAAAACGAAGGAAAGTAGAAAAAACAACGCACCTTTCAAATCAGCAGAAGAATTCAAGATTGAAGCCCGAGCAGACATCAGTCCAAGGCCAAGATAACTAAAAATTGCAAAAATTTAATCTAATAATATGGACTCAAATTATTGCACATTGATATCAGCATTCATTCTTGTTTCAAGCCATATGGATACACGAACCAAAAATAAGGCAGTTAAGTCGTACAATAGTAGAACCTTTTTCTGTATACACCACTTTAAAAAAAGGTTATTTAAACATATGAAAATAATGTGATAATTCTCGAATTCACATGGCATGGTTACGAATTGACTTATGTGGAGTCAAGAATCTTATATGACAAAGAATACATTTCTTATGGTTCGTTACCATATTTTCTAAAGCCATTTTCAACTTCGTAAAAACAACGTGGCTCAATTATGGCTTCAACAGCAATTATTCTAGCCATAGATTTTGCATATTATTTTAAGTGCATATGTCTATGAAACATTTTCCGGAAGTCATTTGAAATCACAACGGCGAAAATGGTGATTCTGGAAGTTACACTGCGGGATCAAAATGAACCATATGGAAATTTTGAATGCCAGGGATTCTGTTTATGAAAATAAAAGTATTGTTTATAAAAAGATTTACGTTTCTTGTAATAGACCTTCGGTCTAAATTCGTTAAATGCGGAGGAAAATCCAGCGACTACATACTATAATAGACCATCCACATTGGCTTTTCAAGATTGATCAGGCTGACTAGTAAAACGCATAACAAATATTTGCTTGTGAGGTGTAGATATATCTGTATAAACAGTATTGAATCTAATAAACAGCCTCAATTAAGTCAATTGTCTGTAGTTAGGCGAATATATATCTACGCCAACCTCCGTGCCATTCAAGTGAACTGTGACCAGCTAGACTACACTAGAAAGATCCACCTTTAAGGGTGACCTATCGCCAAAATATATGTAAAACTAACACAAAAATGCTAATGACCAGGGTTGGAGCAATAAATTGGAACATAAAAAGAGAAAGAGGGCAAGACGATCGAGAAGGCAACTAAGCTAGCCCCCTAGTATCAACCTAAGCATAGACCAAGAACCTCAATTGTTATATTCAGACATTTGCTTTTCCTAAGGTTGTGCCATTCGTCCGCAACCATGTTTTCGTGAAGGTCGTCCACCTTCAAGCTATCATAATACTGGTTTTTATTGCCTGATTTAAACGTCCTACAACTACGAAGAAGGTATATCGAGGTAAAGAAGGTATGAAGGTATGTAGTTATAATCAGCTGCAAACTAGTTGAGATGAATACTTTGATTTTGTCTAAATCTGGAGATCTCTTATAAGAATAATTTGTAGAATTAAAGGAGCCCACCGTTGAGTGGCACTTCAGAACGGAATGGTCACATCATCACGTCGTACACTTGCCAATCAAGTTTATTTTTGTAAATATGTTTTAGACAGTACATCAAAATTAATGCAGCAAAAAAATATTATGACTTTTGAATGGTTTATCAAACAGGGCCATACCTTCATATAATCATTTTAACAAGTTGGATACACATTTTTTAAGTTAGTACAAAGCATTAAAGGAAGAAATGAAAATATCTACCTGTGTGTATACAAGGAATAAGACTTCTTTGCAACATCCATTGATTTAACATATTCATTGTTTAAGTTGAAATGGATTTTGCCCTAAAACAATAAAACTTTATTTGTATTAAAACTTTTATAAAAAAAATTATGTACCTTACAAACTATAGAAAAATCAAAGCTACTAAGTTACCTTATTCTCGAACGGGAAAGTTATTTGCACCGATCCACCACCAAGATCAAGGGCCCCATACAAGTTTCTTGTTTCCAGCTTTGCTATTAAAAACAAAAATCAGAACTTATGATAATAAAAACGGAGGAGTTTTAATATCACAGAGCTCAACAGACCACAAGCATTTATATCTCTTTGTAACCTGGCGATTGACAATTTGTTGATTGTATGAAAAAGATTCTTGTTTATAAACGCAGGGTCCGTCCTATTGCTCTTACTAACAGGCTTTGGTTTTGGATGCAAACTTCAGAAAGTGCCACTTGCATTTAACCAACTTTCCTTACTTCTGTGTTATCTTTATTATATTATTGTAAAAAAGTGGTTTACGAATTTTTCCAAAATTTTGGGTACCTTAGAACAAGAATCTAACGCTATCCATTCTTTTCCCGCACGAAAATCTCAGCAATAACTGAGGAAGCTGGTTTACCCAAAGCCAGACAATATTTTTTGATGAATTGAATTTCAACCCTTTTGCTTCAGTCCCATTCCATGAGCTCCAAAAAATGTGTCTACAAGCATGGATAGTTTACGTTCAATTGTTCATTTCATGATACAACATGAAACTTGGTACAAGATCAATGTTTAACACGCTGAATACAAAGTGGAGCAGACCGAAACTCTAAATGGTACTTGGCCCAATTCTTATGAAATGTGCAAATCGTCTTTACAAAAACTTGCAAACATACGTAAAAAAACCACTAAACTCAGTATTAATTTGATTTAAATTAGTTAACTTAGGTATGTATGGCTATGTGCATTGCTAGCTGGATAAAAAATAAAATTCAAATTCAAATTAAATGAACAACAAAAGCAAGCATTGTTACAGACACTTAAGCAATTACAAATGATTTCCATTGAAATACGAGCATGATATCATGCTGTCAAGACTCTTTGTATGAGAACAGTATTATGATGTAATCAGGATGCAACCAAAACTGACAGAATGGTTTTTTTTTAGAAAAGTAGCTGCGATAAAGGAAAGCTTTGTCACAACTCAGCTTAGTGACATGGAGGTACTCACAAAACCCTAGCCAGGGTGATGTTCTTGCAATCGAATCTAAGTATCATAGCAAATGTCTCGCAAAACTGTATTATCGGGTAAAGAAAGCAAAATGTTAGGAAAGTGCTAAAGACACAAAAAATATTTGATGTTAGGAATAATGTTGCTGGAGATCGTGTCAATGTTATTAAAGTCGTAACTAGCAATGCAAAGGAGTACCAGAGAGATTACCCGTTTTAAATTAGGTAATATCAAAAAGCATTAGCTACTCTGCAATTATTGAGAATTGCGGTGTTAGTTCGGAATATTATTCACAGCACCAGATTAAAGGATCAGTTATTAGAGCATGTTCAAAGTTTTCATGCTGTTAAAAAAGGCAGATATATTTTACTAAGCCTGAAGGAAGATAGCGAGGATGCCATGTTTGTGCACTCTTGGGTCAGGAACCCTAAGGAACGCTTGTGTCAGGGACTCTGAGGAAGATGGAATATGCCTGGCTGATGCAGCTCAAATTGTTAGAAATAATATTTTCTCAGCCTCTGCAGGTTTTGAAGGAAATTTGGATGAGAAGTTTATGAAATTGTGCCATTAAGTTTGGTTTACCTCATTCAAATTTTGCTTGAAGGAATAAAGTTTTTGCAGGTGGTGGAAAGGTTAAAAACACTGATAATGGGGCTCGTACGAGTGATCAGCTGTGCTGTAAAATAAGACAAGAAGGAGGTAACAGAAGACACAAGCTGGAGTGTTACAGGAGAACTGAAATGCCAAACATATTTAGTATTCGTTAGATCTCGACGCGAGTGGTTTAAGATCGTTTTAACGACCTTTGATCTGCCTGGGAAAGACAATGAATTCGGAATTATATATTATCAGTGAACGAAGCAGACAAAACTGTGAATTCAAGCTTTGAAGAAAAACAGCTGACTCATACCTTTGCAGCCTTTCCTGTCGTCAGAGTGTGACTAACAGAACTGATATATATCATACTATCAGTTATACATTTATATCGTGGATATATTTATATTGGAATGTTAATTGTTGCTACTTATCCTTGTTTATTGCTAGCTTTCATGGATATCGGTTACACAATTTAAATCAGACTTGCAAAGGAAGTGCAGGGACAGCAAACTTGATAATTTGCTAATGGTAAACACGCCAAAGCAAGTATCAGAGAAATCATTACGCCCCGCGGCAGTGGTCAAGGGCAAATTGCCCTAAATTTCAAACCCAGCTTGTACTTAAGATAAACAAATCTGAAGATCTGATTATTTGTCAATAGTGATGACTTTTAAACTATTTATGCACTTAAAGAGAAGATATTGTGACCCAGCAGAAGTTGGTAACATACGCATCCCACAGATCCAGCAGCAATGTCTTGGATGCTAGCAGATCCAAAATACCCCAGCGAGAAAGGATTGCAAATCTTTTTAAATCTCTTTGGGCACTTCATATAAAAATTGGATGTAAATGAAGTTGAATCCAATCCAATCCAATCAAAAAATATGGAGGAAGAGGACACAGTCTTGATGTCTTAGTGGTAAAAGGCAAACCTACTAGGGATCAATTGAGTGAATATCAAGAGTTCAAAAAAAACTATTCCAAGAGATGATAGAAGAAGTGGTACATCATTCCATTGGAAGACAGTCCAACATAGGATAAAGTCCCGCTATAAGATACTAGATATCCGTTTACGTGTGATATAGAAGCCTGTTTTGTTAGTTAAGGGCATAAAGCAAGCGTTCTTACACATCATAATCATTCAGAAGTTAAGAACTGTCCTTAGAAAAAAATATTCAACATAGAAAACAATAACTCAGTTATGCGTTATCAGTTTTGCGTTGGACTGATTTCGTTTTTTCTAGGAGTACATTGAAGAAATTAAAAAATGCATCTGTATAGACGATGTCAATCGTGGACGAGAGAATGTCAAACAGACAAGACAACGTAAAGACCAAGCAGTTTAAATAGTTGCAGCAGTAGCTCGTTTGTTGCAGGAAAGTCGAATAATTGTGAGGCAGGCTTTTGAAAAGAAAACTTGGGAGCAAAAGCTTTAGAGGCTATGATATTATGTTTTCAATGGGAGAAAGTGAAAGATTCACTTCTAGTCGCCTTTCGGGATCATAGCTATTGAACAGCGTTTCATACCAGCGAAAGCAATCAAAGATTGGGATAACGGTAGCACGGAAGCCACAAAATGAAGCAAAGTGATGATCAAGAGTGAAACATGCAACAATATCTAGAAATTACATTGTTACTTCTTTTAAGTTGTGCAAGTTGGTGGGGTAGAATGTTTTAGCGCTCTAGAAAGCATCATCAGATCAGCAAAGGACACAGTCATATCACTACTGGAAGTTCTTCTCGCCATTTAAATGGAGCTCAACAACAATACATGCTGACTTTGACTACAAACTGTTCCAAATACAAACAAAGACTTGTCAGAGAGATGCTAAGGCATATGATATGTGCACTCTGTTTTGCTGTCTTTATTTTGGTATTATCAGTGGAAGGGAAGTTAATCCTGGGTTGAGATTATAATTTACAGCCAGAAGTCTATGTTATAATAGAATGTCATACAATGTTTATATCGGTTTATCATCATTACGATAGGCCTTAGATCATTTCGACGGTTTATGCGGTAGCTAAACATACAAAATATGAATTCCCACTTAAAGGTACGATGAGAAATGAAGTGTTGTTGCTAACTACAAGGATGATTTTCCAAAGGGGAAATCATAAGCCTCGTTAGGCAGTGCGCAATATTTCTGTTCAAGTGCTCTGTTAAAAAAAACACTACATAACGGTCTGCCTTTAAGTAATCAACCTATTACACGACAATATCCCAAAAATTCACAGATTTAATAGTCTCGCAAAGTACGTTAATTCGAGCTGTTTGTTACAAACCTCATTAAATTGCTTTTAAATCAAAATACGTTTATCTATGTTGTTTTATTCCAACACCTCCAACAATTGAACGAAAAACCTACAACTACCCTTGATTGGCGTTTTTGCTTTGGATTTTCCTTTCAGTTTTCATGGCATTACATAAAGCTACTGTAGCATAATGCATGCTGGCTACATTAATCAGGTCTTCCACTGAATCAAAATGTCAATAACGTAGACCAACTTTCGAGAATTGATGAAGAAAGTTGAGAATCCAATCATTTGAGCAGACATGTGAGAGTTCAATGAAATCTCAAAGTATACATGTGCAAATATACTTTCCTTCAATCTTTCCTTGCTACCAGGATCACATAAACCACAATGATGTATCTTTAGAGCTCAGAGTTCTGAGATCGATTGAGCATACAACATAATGCAGCATTCATTATTAAATAGAAAAACTCGCAAATTTAACACAACATGTATTTAACATGTATTTTTGATCTTCAACCAATGCTTCACTTGAATAGGTAATATATAAAAAAAACATACATAAGTAGATTTTTGTTAATGAAATGAGAAGTTGCAGTAAGGATAATACTTACAACTCAGATAATTTACTGAAAGCCAGCCATATAGACCTAAAACATTATCACATAGTGTTACTGTTTGTTTTCGTATGCATGAAAATATGAACATTGCGATAAGACAACAAATTGGAGCTATATTTGACAAGTAGTTTAAAATTCATACCAGCAAATATCAACACACAAACATGAACTAGCAAATGATATATATTACTTTAGGGATGAAAAATTATGACACCAAAAAACTCTTCAAGGTAAAGAAGATAGAAACGGTGAAAACCTGTAGTGTAAGGAATGACAGAACATTATTGAAAAAGGGTAACAAATCAAAAAAATTGCTTAGGAAATTCTAAGCCTCTACCCTTGAGTGCAGCCTAGCCCTTGGGCCTGAACTTGAATAAAAATAGATTTTATAACATTTGAATTGATTCGAAAGATTCGGGAGATTCGAAAATGGGATCAAACAGATCTATTCTCAGCTTCACGCAGGAACTGATGATGGAATGTGGCGAAGGAAACCTGATTCGTCACAGGCTAAGGAATAACATAATTTCAAACAAATATCGTTCAAGCCCTCGTCACCAGCCAATCACAAATCCTACACATAATGTAAAAATGAAGAAGTTTGCGTTATTCAAGATTAATTTTAAGAACCAATGTATCGCGCGAAGGCTCCCTTAATTACTTTCACACGTGAGCTATTCCCATTTCTGTAGTCGTAAAAATGAACCATTTTTCAGTAGTCATTGTTTCAGTTGTCAAGGGAATCATAGATTTAGATTCATGCATGACCTTGAGCCTCGTATGCATGGCATATTTGTTGCCTTAAAAATGGACAAAGGTCAGAGTTCGGAAGAGGTCAAAAAACAGCGCCAGTACTCATGTCAAGGCGGAATTGAGAGACGACGAAGGCTCTACGGCAGTTTAGGCAAGGAAGCACTTAAAGGGCCCCTAAAGTCAAACAATTCTATTGCATATTGTGATGAAATCGGACATTTAGAAAACGATGTCGCTATTATTTTTTCAACATCTTGCACTGTTTTCTAGATAGAAGCATTTGTATGTTGGTAATTGAATTATTTCCCCAAATTCTCTAAAAGTTTTCGAAAGGTCTACGGTTTGACGTCGCGCAACTCTTGTCAAAATTTCCACCAACTCTCGGAAAATAATCGTTTGCGGCCGCGGCCTTGCGTTGTGAAAAATTTCAAAGATGGCTGATCAATCTAGTAGCGGCAGCATCCATTCGGGTAGTTTTGAATCAAATTTATGCATCAGGATGTTGGACTACTTTCCTAAATCTTCATCAGCTGATTCCTGTGCCTCTCGAAGCCCTCCAGATATTTTAATTCATAGGCCTACTGATAATTTTTTACCATATCAATTTGAACCCGAGTTTCTGGTAAAGCAGTTGGAAGAGTCGAAGGTCGAAGATATTAGAGACAGAGGAAACGAAGACGAACACAAGCTTCAAAATTTGTCTAAATGAGTTTTCTTGGACTATCACAAAAAGCAATTTCTTTGAAAATTTAATTGATTGCATTTCATTAGGTTATGTTCACTATTATTGCTATATGGAATTCCTCATCCAAACAAACTACAGCTCAACTGTACTATAAACATTGTTCTGTATCAATTATTGTTTACTTTTGTTGGAAACTAGTACTAGATTTGGTGGTTGACATTATTACTTATTTTAGTTCTACATACAGATATAGCCCTATACACATTTCTTAAAGTGTTCTCTAAATGTCTCTATCTACTCTATCTACTGCAAGTTCTAAAAATAAGCTTAAATCACAACTATTTTCTTGTATCTGGTTATTCCTTTGTCATTGATGAGCCAAACTATAGGTAATTTCTGCCAGCATTTTAGCTTGTTGTTATCAAATGTATTGTATGTATTGCTTCCAGGACAGTTGTTTTGAGTTTCTATGGTTGAGACTGAAGACAATGAAGACTGATTGAAAATGAAGATTTATCTGCATATGAATTTGTTGGTTATCAAGATGAAATTTAGTTTTAGTAAATGCATTAATTATTTGTCACCTTTTTTTACTTTTTCTCCAAATAACCTATTTACTGCTTTTTATTGCATACATTTACTTTGGGATAATCTTTAGATATATTGCTATTCTATTCTTGAGCCTAAACACTATTCATGTATTCAGTACTAGGTGAATGTTTAAATGCACATGGGTATATTCATCATCAATGCGTTTCGTGGATTCCATAACTCATAATGATTATATAAGTTGATATTTTTGCGTATTATGTAAAAATAAGTCAATTAAAAAAAAGTACTGTCTAGTTAACTGCATTGGCTTGTGTTTGGAATAACTTCTTCAACATCATGATAAATAGTCACGTGCAATCCCAGCAATTTTTTATGCTACTTCTTGGAATAGTCATTTTCAGAGTTGTTGAAATCATGTTTTGAAATCAATCACTCCCAGTCTCTGACTTGCTTCATTACTGATTTCTCTTTGTGCTCGTTTAATTTCATCTGATCATCAATCATTACACCTGAAGATGAAATTTAGTCATATGCCACCATCGAAGTTCATTGCATAGTTAGCCCCATGCACGTTGGTTTGGCAAGCTCTAGTGCAAGGGGGTGGGGTGTACAAAGCGAGAGTGCTCTTTGATGGTGGGATTCAAAAATCATCTACGACATCCAGGGTCTAAAAGCTCAGCGACCCTATTGTGAGTCAGTAGGATTGGCGCTGGGCAAGCTGGCCTTAGAAATTATGCTCTATTTCAGATGGTGATGGAGGCAGAATTCAAGTGTTAGAGTCTTTGAAATTAGCATTTTCTTGCAAGTGTTTAAAAATATGAGAGTTGGAAAAACCCAATAGAAATATGACCAACCGTTTTCGAGGTGCAAAAGGATGATTGTCAAATTTCAGTACCATTTGTACCAATTTCACCACGAAGGATTACAGTGTGTTGCAAAGAAAACAAACTCCAATATATATGTTTAGTATGTCACATTGAGGCATTCAGGGTAGAAAAAGAAAACCCAGGACTACTTAGTGGTATATCTTACCAATTTAAGATGTATTAGGCAGATTCTGATGAAGAAAATGACAAGAAGCAGAGTGGATTGAAGAGGTAGACTAAGTCCACGTAAGCTGAGGCCAAGGATAGCCGAGCTGGCAGATCAATCACTCATTAACAAGAAGGAATGGTGAGCAAAATATCTCATATTATATCATAATGTATTCATTTTAAAATGCCAAATTATTGATCTGTGAGCAACTTATAACCCATGCACCAGATTATCTGCTAAGAGTTACTGCACTTGTCGAGATATTCGTAAGGAATGTGATAGTAAAGCAGAGAGGGGAGGGTAGAGCCAATGAAGCATTTAAAAGACAGAGTTACTTGAATCCGAGACATTGTGGATGAAATATGCCCAAAATGACATAACACATCAAGATAACTAAAAGCAAGTTGTATTTAAGCTTAGATTAATTGAAGAGTGAGGGATTCTTAGATGCCAGGGAAGACTAGGCGAACGAGACCTTGATATTTTAATAATAGGACCCATTTTATTGCCCAAGGAAAAGCTACTTAATTGTTCATCAATGATCATCATGGTAATGTCTACCACAGTGTAGTAAGAGCTACGTTAGAAGAAGTGAGAAAACGATTTTAGGTTGCACGAGGGAGACAGGAAGCTAAGAAAGTGCTGAGTAGGTGTGTAAAATTTAATTCTAAACATGGTCTAATAATTATGAGGCTATGAACTGACATTTATTAAATTGTACAGTCACCCAGAAGCTAGAACAAAACTCGACAGAAATAAGATAGAAT
>JAACYV020257191.1:5275-16498 GCA_009936425.2 Chrysaora fuscescens | reverse complement strand
CCAATTTCATTAGTGAAAGTGAAATTGTTCAATCAATGATGCAACATCAAAAATCAAATCAGTTTCTAATTCAAATATTGATCGCAACAAGTCTGTCCTTTCTGTAGTGCTTCCATGCTTTTTACAATTCGAAAGTCAGCTGTGCTTCTTCGTTGATTGTTTTTCGTATAGCTTTAGGGGGTAAAAGGAGTCATTCGTCATTGCATCATTGCCAGAGAAGGTAGTGGCAACCAGCTAAGGGTTTTCAACATAGTCAACGCTTTTACATGGAAATTTTGACAAAGGGAATCAGCTGCCCTCTAATGCTCCAATAATTCCAGTCTTCAGACGAAAGACTACTCATTTCGAGTCTCTAATAGGCCTCAGTAGCATCCATTAAAAAAAACTTATGCTCATTTCTAATCTATCTGGATAGCCTATACTGTAGGTACTCTTTTCCCATTCATTTCATTTTCAGATCTTTAAGCAGGGAATGCCCCTTCAGCCAGGTAGCTGATTTTCAAGCACATAATAACTAACAATATTAACACCACAAAAACTACTTCAGCCAGATTTAATTTTTCAATCTATTAATAAACTAAAATCAATTAACAATCTATATTTGATAAAACCTAAAAAAAATCCTAAATACTTTAATTAAATTGATTCAGGGAGAATGCAGGCTTGGTCTTAGCTCTATTGAGAGTCTAGAGAGTCTATTAAAAAACTTTTCACATTTTTTGACTAACCCCTTTTTGCAAGTACATGTAGCTAGTATTTAAGCATGCTCCACAGAAGTCTATTCTTTTCCACAATCATCGTCATCTTTAAATCGCGATTCCTGACCACATTCGTTTTTTCTTATTAGATTGCAATATGATTTCATATCAGAACTAATTTTAAAAAAATTAACAGCTAACTTGCAGACATTTATCAACATACAGTGCATACATGCTCTTTTCATTTGTTTTCTTCATTTCATGAATATCTTAACACGGAAATGCCTTTCAGCTTGTAAATATAATTGACTTATTAACAAATAACGTAAACTACAAATGAATGTATCTTATTAACAAAACATGAAGACGAAAATAATGCGCTGCTCTAGGACCCTTGTGATTGGGTCGTAAGGGTTAAGTCAAGTCTGTCTTGAAACGAGCGATGTTGTTCCTTTTCTCCATAGTTGCTTGGAATATCATTCCATTTTTTCAACAACAGATAATTATAAATGTTCGCTTTGTATAATCCTACCTAACTGAGAAATGCAGACCTCTACGAATTTCTGTAAGCTCTGAAATCTGTGACTTTTTGAAGTTATAGCAAAGTTTTTAGGAAAAGAGGTCAAAAAATATTCCATGTGTCTATCTAGATCTGATGTGCAGAGTCTGAGTACTTAAGTTTATTCTTTCCCATAGAGAGAGGCAATGCTGTTATAAGATAATACGACTTATTTAAAAAAAACATGGCCTTATGAACCCTGATATCTTGTTACCAACAAGAAACAGAAGCTAAAATTTCATTTCGCTTTCTAGATATCTGTGATTCATAATCGTCAAACAGAGAAATTGAATCACCTTATTTCGTATTTCCTAATGTAGCTATGTTAATTTTCTATTTTACGTTTCTTTGATTTGAAATGTTAGTTTTGATACCTGAGGCTGCATCATGCTTAGGTTTTGCCAAACTGCAGTGTCATCACGATGGTTGCAAATTTCTGCAAGTAAGTTTTCTGCAGTCCATTTCCTCCAAGGGCTAGTGGAGAGATTCTCAGACATATCTGCTTAAAGTAGACGAGTAATAGCTACAGTCTCAGGAAGGTTATTTGGATCGACAATTGTAAAATACGTCAAATTAAGTGGCATAGTGTTGTGTTATGAACCCTTATAGCGTTGTGTTATGAACCCTTTCATGCGATATTAAAAGAATAATTATCCGACGATAATCTGGCAAATCCAACCTCTAGGATTACAGCAAGTTGTAGCTTCATGGCAACTTGTTATGAGTAAACTGAGCACAAGAACAAGGAGCCAGCAGATTTATCTACATGATCTATGAGAAGTGTGTTACCACGTCAAACGTAGAAATTTCTCTTCACATGAACTTTGTGGCCTTGCAAAATCGATGAACAACTGTGTAGGGAGCTGTGCTCTAGAATTTTGCTGTGTGATGGTCCCGCACGATAAAAACAAAAGATCGCTTGATTCTTTCACTGTGTCTTTTACGGGGATAATATGTGATTAATTCTACGATCGCGTTTACGGTCAATCTCTTTATTATCCAACTAACAAGCTACTTTCGATGCACTGCCATTTTGCTTTTCTCCCGAAGGTCAGTGACAAACGTGAGAAACGCATTACAGAAAGGCTACTAGCCCAAAAAACCCTCACAATTTATATTTATATCTTAATTTAATTTCGTAGCCAGATCAAATTTATTTAGATATTAAATCTGTTAATTTAGTTGTTTTTTTTTTTTAATAGAGAAAAATTAAAGTACCACGAATAAAGCTAATAACTGACGTTTCGGGCCTAGCCCTTTATCAGAGTATCAATCTGACCTTATAAAGGGCTAGACCTGAAACATCAGTATATCATCTCTACTCAAGGTACTGGTAGTTTTTTCTTGGCTTTTACTACTTATTCGTAAGTACCTTCCGCCACTGAAAATGCTTTCTCCTCTGTATTCATCAAAGGGCTTCCCTCCCTGTTCCTTCTCCTACTACTGCCCTGTTGTAATTTCAAGAGCATTTCATTTCTTCACATCTTCAATTTTCGTTCAATCGGTTAACCTTGAAATTGGGCCTACATACAAGTGTTTGGGAGTTCCTACTATGAAGTCATCAATTTTTTCCTTCACACGGCCATAACTTACAGACAGTCTGCCCCTTATGATATGTCGTTGCAATACAATTAACGCATCAAGTGCTGTAGTACAAGACAATGTTTGCACATTTAATCAGCAATGCAGAACGAACGAGCATTTGTTTTCAAATCATTTTGTTGCAATAGGCTCTCTGGTGCATGAATTTCGTGGCAACGAAAATTACGATGAACACAGTAAGGGACAGACCGCCTTTAAAAACGAAAAAAGATATTGAAGCTTTGCAAGTGTCATCCTTAACCATCAAAGCTCTTTCCACACATACGAACTCCCAAGAAGGCGTAGGTCCAATTGAAAGAGTCTTCACGACATCCAAGGATCAAAGCGAGGCCCCACGTCATCCGAGAATCATAGCGAGGCCCGAGGCATAGTGCGTTTCCGTCATACAATATATATGAATAGATATTTGAGTCCACAGTGACTTTGATAAAGGGCTAGGCCCGAAACGTCAGTATTTTTCGGATTCACGATACTGGAGTCTATCTTCTATCTTTCTACAGTCATTGGGAATTATTGGAAGTCCTTGACAGCCCTCCCTTGAAAATCAAGTCATGGTAACAAGCCACAAGACTAATGACAACATTCAAATTTCACATTACAAACATCATTAAAACACAAAAGGCAAAACTAGTAATACAACAATAAATTGTTGACGTTCAATTTTTCTTTCTGATTTCTTTTGGATGAAATTGCAGTCTTACATTAAAAACTTTGTCTGATGATTATAGTTGCATTTAATATTTTGACAATACTGCTGATTATGTTTTGTTTTGCTCCGTGACATACCGTAAATCCTCGAATTGCCCCCCCCCCCTCGAATAAGCCCCACACCCTTGACATATTGATTTTAGCCTTTTGAGTATATACTTGTACTTTATCGAGCTATGACAGAAAATCACTCTTCGGTCGATGATGAATCACAAAATGTATAGTAAATGATGACGATTTTATGAATAATTTTAAGCCCCCCCCCCCTCGAATAAGCCCCATCCAAAATAATCAAAAATAAATAAGCCCCCAGGGGGCTAATTTGAGGATTTACTGTACCTCTAAGGTTCCTTTGATTCAAATTTGAAGTAACTCGCTTACTTAGTTGCTGCAGGAAGTTGATGAACAACAGTTGCTTACGCTTGATTTGCCGACTGAGATGGGGCCAGTGCCACACCCCCGCACCCCTCTTCGCGGCGGCTCTGCTACTCTATATGCGTCAGGCTATTTTGAAAGAGCATCCCGGAAGCAACGATTCCAGATTTTTATATTTGGGAAGAGCGAAGAGGGCTTAAAACAGGCAAAATAATTATGCGGAAGAAATTGAGCATTAGAAATGTTGATATTGAAGGGAAGCGCATTCTCATGAGGTGGGTGCTTCTCACTATTTCTATATTCCATTTTACCGATCAATGTTTTATCATTATCAAACATCAAGTAAGCAATAAAACTTGAAAAGCCAGGAAGGTTTTCCTGGTTATTATTAGCACTATTTGTCACGGATGAAAGAGGGCCTAGTGGGGCAAAAAATACCGCGTTCGTTGGCTGTTTTCCTTTGGCCATTGCAAACATATTACATGGAAAACCAAGAATTTTATAGACTTGCCAGTAAGTCCCTGGCACTAGATGCTTTCACAGCGAAAAAAAGAACATTTTTCACTATATTGCAATCTGTTTTTGTGATTTATTATTTATATAATCCCTGTTGTAGAGCGGAACTCAACGTTCCCCTTGATGGAAGTACAATAACAAGCAATCACAGGTAAGGATTTTATTATTAATCTTCGACCTCAAGGTTACAGCAGTTTGTTTTGATCGAAATTTGGTATTAGGTGGGAATTATGGGCTGTTTTGATTTCCAGATTCTTTGTCCTTGGAGGCGCGTGAAAGTTTACGGTGGAATTATGTCAGAATTATGTCATTATTTGGCCAAATGTCTTATGTACAGTATAGCTAGAAAAAGTCACAAACAACAACAAATTCGTGCACCGTGAATTGTGCCCAAAATGATGACAAAAAACAATACTACGAACCAGGGCATGCCCCGCATTGATTCATGTCCATGGTCTTTGAAGGTGGTATTTCTTTGCAATTTCTTTGCAATTTGCAGTTTGACAGCAATTCAACCACTGTAGTGAATAGTGCAACGGTTTTATTGCTAATGGAAGTTAGAAGTTTTCAATATTTTTGAGTGATCTCATGAATTATGTTAGCGAAATATACGAAACAAATATAGGGTTAATAATTAATCATGAAAATTCACCGGCCCAATCGGACGCGCTGCCACTGGTAGACTGAAAAATCTTTTACCATAGTTGATTGGTCCAACATTTGGAATTTCGAGTCTCGAAATTCGAGAGGATTTTGTAATTGGAGATCGAGACTTGTTGCTTTTGGTAAAATCTTTCTTGCTTTTGGTAAAAAATCATGGTCTTTTAGAAAGATGGGGTCAAGTTTGTTTTATAAAAGAGTTCTATATATAAAAGAGTGCTTGGATTTTATAGGTTTAATAGTTTTGAAAATCTCAAGCCTTGGAGATCTAATTAGTGAGGTGGTAGTTAGATTTACCTTTACGGGCTGAAGGGAGGTCACTCGGATGGGTCCAAGGATGACCATGAAAATACATTGAAATTTAACCTTTCTATTATTTTGGAATCTTTTCAGTTGTCATCACCGTTTTTCGCTGTCAATCCCCTGTCACAGCTAGTAGCTGGGGTAGAATATTTTGCTGCTTTCCACCCAGTCAAGAATTATTAATTTCAAAAAGCCAGCGACCTGTTTGAGACCTGGTTTTACGGCTTTGCCAAGTTTCTGTGTATTTCCTATACATTCTAGGATAGTAGCAACGCTGCCCACCATCCAGTACTGCCTAAATAACGGTGCAAGGAGTGTTGTCATTCTGAGCCATATTGGAAAACCAGGCAAGCAAGTCTCTTTGGAACCAGTCGCTAAAGAGCTAGAGAAACTCTTACAAAGGTAACAAAAAAAGGAATACTTTAATTATGCACACGTGCTTGATACCTTTATGAGCAGGGCCGTCGCGAAGGGGTGGGGGGTGCCCCTTAAAAGGGCTGGGAGGGATGCCCCCTAAAAAATACATCTGTCAGAGCTTAAACCTGAATTTTTCGTCGAATTGATAAAAGTTTGGCGTTATCTCTGTTCAATAATTCTAATTTGTCAATGATCTTTGCTCGGTCAGAGCACAAAGAATAATTGTATGACTAACTTTAATAATGACTTAGAGAAGACGTTATATACTGAAAGAGCGGCGAATAACCCATTTATTGACAATGTTTCATTTTTTAATCAAGAGAGATCGTGTTCTTCAAAAGCTGTATTGGACCAGAAGTTGAAGCTGCATGCTCCACACCGACAAAAGGTAATGACCATGTTAAAAAGGATTCGAATTTTAGCTCAAGTGTACTGATATTTTTTAATACCTGATATGATTGCTAACTGAGAGTTAAAGCAAAGATCGTGGAAGTCCAACTTTTGTTCCATCTGATAACGCCACAGAGACGATTCTCTAGTGTTCTAATTCTGTAATCTTCTGTGTACGACGGCCTAATAAAAAACAAGTCGATGCGTGGATCAACTAGATGTAGGTTTTTTTTATAATAAAGTCGCTTACCGTAAATCCTCGAATAGGCCCCCCTTGAATAAGCCCTCCCCTTGAATTAGCCCCTACCCTAGAGCGAGAAATTGTTAATAAGCCCCCCCTCGAATAAGCCCCCACCCCTGACATGTTGAAGTTAGCCTTTTGAGTCCATATTTGTACTTTATCGAGTTATGACAGAAAAATCACTATTTCGGTCATTATTACAAAATGTATAATAAATGATGATGATTTTATGAATAATTTTAAAAGCCCCCCCCCCCCTGTTTAAGCCCTACCCTCGAATAAGCCCCCCTCCAAAATAATCAAAAATAGGGCTAATTCGAGGATTTACGGTATAAGAATGTAGTACTCTGCTTCTCAAAGAGTTAAGAAAGTTCAGTACTTGATTTTTCAAACCTTTTAAGATAGGAAAGTTCATAAATAATATAAATAAATAAACCAGTTTATAACAATCATTACACAAGCGCAAAAAAACACACTGTCACTGATTCCCCCTTGTAGTTTATTGTGCTTTAAGATTGTGATTTTTTATTCTTTTAAAGGAACAATAATATTGCTAGAAAATGTACGTTTTCACGTCGAAGAAGGATACCCAGGAATCGACTTGAATGGAAATGAGGTTATCAGTTTATTTTTTCGGGCTCCAGCTATACACATGTACATAAACATATGTAGTTTTGTTCTTTCACAGTACCCAAAGCAATATTTTGCTATTCTCATACGTTGTATTGTGTAGAATTTCAAGCATTCTTTATATATATATATATTTATTTCAAGCATTTCAAGCATTCACTGTGATAAAGGGCTAGGCCCAAAACGTCAGTTTATCATCTTTTCTAAAAGTATATAAATATTTTCTTATCCTATTCTACTTATCTGTAAGTACCACACGCAACTGCATTTTTGCATATTTTATTCAAGCATTCTAGAGTATTATCATAGTATTATAGTAATTCAGCGACGAAGGTCGAATGATAAGATTAAGGATTAAAACTAGGATTACTACATTAGTCCATATGTTCCTCTTCGTTTGTTTGCCTTAACTGAGATTATTGCACTGTAGTTTAGGACAAAAGAAGAATAGCTGTTCCTTCTATTTAAGTTTTATCAGTGTCTTGTAGATTTGACTTTCTGCATAGGTGACTGCAAGTAAGGAAGCAACTGCCGAGTTTCGAAAGGCGCTATCAAGACTTGGTGATATTTTTGTAAATGATGCGTTTGGAGTGGTACAGAGATCGCACAGGTAAAGATAAATAGATGAATGGATTGGCAAATTCACTTGCTATCTTCGCAAGGTATGGTTAAGGGCTGATGCACTAAGTGCAGAGGGACCACTAAACAGCCTATTGTTATTCTAAGCAGTTCGACTCTAGCCCTTCCTCTTGATGTGACCACATGTGATGTGCTATCTTCGAAAGGTATGGTTAAGGGTATGCACTAAACGCAGAGGGACCACTAAACAGCCTATTGCTATTGATGTGACCATAGTTGTGGTTCAATTTTGCCTGTGTCTGGAATGAGAGAGAGAGCTGGTCGTATCTCTTCTCGCTCGGTTTACATCAGGTCTAAAGGCTCGAACTCAAAACCCTTACCTCTAGGGATGCGAATGCTACCCACTCGGCCATACTTGTATTCAATCCTTTCGGAAATTCTTTCCTTGTCAGCAAATCGACAAAATACTTCGACAAAATTTTAGGGCAAGATACTATTGGCTAAGAGTATTTGCAATTCTTAAAATGAAAACAATTCTTGTAACCTAACTGTTTAAATGCAAGATGCTTGCCTTTTAAGTTCGATGGCTGGAATAAACATGGAAGTAAGAGCTGCAGGACTTCTCTTGGAAAGGGAACTTAAACATCTATCGAAGCTTGTGAACAGGCCTCGAAGACCATTTCTTGTAATTCTTGGTGGGTAAGTGATGCTTCCCTTGTAAGCTGGTATATCATTACGCAATTTATACCAGCCGCAGTCATTAATAAACTCTCTTTCATGGTCAAAAGAGCCTATTTGTGAATCAAAATGATGCAACACATATCACTTGAACACATGTGGCACATAAATGAATGTATTTCTGGTTGGCTTATTTCAAACGAATGAAATTCTCTGTAGTAAATCTTGTAGATAATCTTTACTCGTAGGGCCAAAGTAAAAGATAAAATCAAGCTGATTGAGAATTTGCTGAATAAAGTTGATGAGATCATTATAGGAGGTGCTATGGCATTCACATTTCTTAAAGTCCTCAAAAACATGAAGGTACATCTTCTTCCCTCATAGACAGAGGTCTCTATGCCTTTGTTGTTAAAAAGTTCTTCTCTGGTTGGCTTTTCCATTCCACCATCTTCATTTAATTCAATGCAAAAGAGAAGTCGCTGTTTTTCTTATCTTTTTATCTATTTCTCAGCAAAAGGCATCGCTTGGCCTAGGCACTTAAGGCAAAAGCAGTTGTTTCTTCTTTAGTACCGATAAAAGGTGCAAGACCCACTTACATTACCCCCAATTAATTACCCCCACTACATATTGTGTTAACCGATACCCCGCAAACAAGGTATACGATTAAATCAATTAATATCTAGTGCGAAAGTTTTCTCAGCCACAGTCATTTTATGTCAAATTTTGATTATCAATTCAAACTAAGGTAGCCTCTTCACATTTCCTCTGATTACAGTTTCTTCCTTTCTAAAGATTGGTAAATCGCTATTTAATGAGGATGGATACACTATCGTACCTGAAATAATGTCTGCTGCCGGGATTAATGACGTACAAGTGCATTTCCCAGTTGACTTTCGGGTTGCTCGTTCAATCGACAACGGTCGTGATTCGAAAGTGTATTCTTGCTCAGAGGGTATACCAGATGAACTAATGGTAATTTTTTATACTCTTCATTCCGTCGATTTGCAGTAGCTATGTCCCCTATTATATTTCTTGCGATATAATGCATGCATCATTTAACCCAATACAAGGTAATGTCTGCAAAACCAATCAGCAATGAAGTGCGTTTCTAGAACATTTGTGTCCAAGACATTTGGTTTTAATAGGCTCTGCGATGCGAGAATGAGATAACGAAAGCATGGGAGACATGCCAGGAATACCACTGAAATGGGAGTTCTCGACTTTATATTCCTTATGTATACAGACCCTTTCCAATAAACTTCGTTGTTTCATGGAGTGGGTGCTGCCAAATTTAGCTAAACCAGTGGAATCTGACCTCAAGTCATTGTATCTAATACGTGCTATCATGATGGTGAAGCCCAAACTGGCATTTCATTCTGTTCCAATAAACATTTTCAACATTTCTTGTTCCTTTTATATGCAGCTTTGTCCTTTACTATCACTCACTCATTTTATTCACGATACTTAGCTATCTCTAATTTTTCGAATATTCCCAAAACTGCATACTCTGGCATCTTGTATGACAAGATCGTTCAAACGAACATATTATCGATCTGAATAATCCTTTTCTTCCAAAACTTGACAAAGTAGCTACAATGAGCAAATATATTTTTATGTAGCTATTGTAGCAATATTTTGAGCTTTGCTTTTCTCAAGGTTTTTAAGTAAATTAAGTCTGATCCGTCTCATTTTTAGGGATTGGACTGTGGACCTGCCAGTGTTAATTACTTTGCTAAAATAGTTGACAGAGCAAAGACGATCTTTTGGAATGGGTGAGAAAACCGAATTTGTGAAGTTACCCTAGCAGAGACCGTAAAATATGGAGCAATTCATATCATGCGTTATATTTTCTTCCATGGAGTCTGCTTATTTCTACCATGCCTATACCATCATTATCATTGCAATATTATTTTATTGGCATAGCAGTACAAAACCTGTTAAAAGTGGACCCATCACTTTTTCGGAGTTCGCAGTTATGGAGATTTTCTAGTAAGTAAGGATGACGTTTACAAAACTTCAATATAAATTGTCGTTTTTGAGTTATAGCCGTCTGAAGGAAGTCATGACTAATAATTGTACCATACCTTTAGAATCTATCCCCGAGTTAGCTTTAAATGTGGTTCATGGGTGCCTTCTGACCATTGATGTACTATTTGAATTTCTAAGCTAGTGACAGGCTTTCCCCCAGATGCTTATTCTGTTTTGTTTTTGGGTCTATGACTTTAGACAGGTCCCTACTATGACGTCATAAATTCCTTTCTTCATACGGCCATAACTCAATCACGTAAGAAGTCTTGTAAACGTCATCTTTACTTTTTAACGAAAAAGTGATAGGTCAACTTGAAAGAATGAGAACAGAAATTGCCAGCTCTCTGTGATTGTTTAGGTCGCATTGCTTAGGTTAGCACTAGGCTATTCAGTGACGCCCCTTGCGTCTACCACGTAAATTGCAAATATAGCACGTGTATGTGCGAATCAACATCAACTAAACAATTTTTCGCTCTATAACAGCCCAATGGGTGTGTTCGAGAAAGAAGAATTCGCCAAAGGAACGGAAGATTTGATCAGCGCAGTAGCAGCAGCGACAAGAAAAGGAACGAAAACTGTCATAGGTTAAGGATTTTTATTCGCCTTATTCCCTTATAAATTTGTAATAACCTTAATCCCATTAATAGTCAGTACGATCAATAAATTAAGTCCTTTGCACAATGTAGTCTTATTTCGATATGAACTCTGCATTCATAGAAAAACACAGAATACTCTAGAAAAATAATTTCTTAGAAATTATCGAGAAAGATCCAATGAATAATAGTGGCCTGTTTACAATGCGTGCTCGTATGAGTATAACTGCATTTCAGGATTGTCCT
>JAACYV020257080.1:0-13809 GCA_009936425.2 Chrysaora fuscescens | reverse complement strand
ATGCTCTTTCAAAAATCGACAGAGATGAAATCCATGTGGACGATTGGACAGGAATATACACTTGGAGATACTAGGAGAGCTCAATTTCATATGGATGATGTGGATGTGTGGATGAAGATATACTTATAGACTTGGAGAAACTGAGGGAGCTAAAATTCATGTTGAAGATGTGCGGGTGTGGACGGGGATATGCATATACAATTGAAGATACCGAGAGAGCTTCAATTTATGTGGACATGTGGACGTGTTGACGAATATATACGTATACATTCGATTGACAACGACAATAAGTTGAAAACGAACCGAAACATGAAATATCTAATCTAAATCGGTTATTATGAAACTATGAATAAAGCTAAATTAAACCTTGATCTTAAACCAAGTTCAAGTGCATGACATGTCTAGTGCGTTTTAGCAACTATTGATGTGATAAGTCAAAATTCGTAAAAGGTGGAAACATTTTTTTCTTTTAAATGATACATATTGCGAAGTTTTACGCATTGGTGTTGTTAAAAGTCTTTTTCTTGCAAGCCAATATCTTTTTTCGTTTTATCAAACTTTGGCCTAGGCAAAAAGAATTCATTGCATTTCCGTTGTTTTTGAAGTCACTGGGGGCACCATTTTGTGGCTGTCGTTTATCATTTCGTTGTACCTAGTTCTCGAATTACAGCATTCTTGAAATCACCTGGTAAAATTCGCTGTCTTTGAATACAGTCAGAATATTTGCGAAGATTTTTTTTCAACATTTTGAGGCTAGTGCATTGCGAACGGCTGTGGAGATTTTCAACATTGCATCACTGTGCTATTTAGTTTACAGTTTACCTAGAATCACTTTTTGAAAATATCACAATAAATCCACAGTCAAAGAAAATTACAGAAATAGCTAATGATCGAATTATCGTATTCCTCCAAGCCATAAAAAAGGAATTTAGTTTTAACTCCAATTGAATCACATTTTTCGGAAGAATCTTCATGTACTGGAGAAATTGTGTTGATGTAGTCACTAGGCTGCTCTTTTCCAAGAAGCTCTAACGCAATTTGAAGTTGTTTTCTGGAACAAATATTGAAGGTGTTTTCTGGAACAAATATAGTTTCACTGGAGAAAAGTTGACTTTGACTTAGAAAACTTGGTGACATTTTTTATAACGAATATTCGTGTACTGAGGAAATTGAGCTTGATATTGTACATATATAATGTCGAAAAAATTCAGTTGGAATAAATTCAATTTCGAAACGAATATAGTTGTACATGAGAAATGGTCTTTGAGGCCTTGGTGTTGTAGCTTATCAGGCCGAAAAAATTAAATTTCCAAACGAATAATGTTGAACTGGAGAAATGGTTTCCGAACAGTTGTAAATCCTGTGTAGCTCTAACACAAATTGGAATGAGGTTTTGGAATATTTGTGTGTGAAGAAACCGAAGTTGATAGTAATGCGATATCAAACTGCTATGACAATAAATAGGGGTAATGCACATGATTAGAAGTACCGTAAATCCTCGAATTGGCCCCCCTAGAGCAAGAAATTGTTAATAAGCCCCCTCCCCTCGAATTAGCCCCCATCCCTAACATATTGATTTTAGCCTTTTGAGTCCATATTTCTACTTTATCGAGGTATGAGAGAAAAATTCACTCTCTTGGTCGATGATAAGTCGCGAAATGTATAATAAAAACAAGGACAAAATATACGAAGCCTTTTTACTACGGGCTCATAATTAATATTCATTTGAAGAACAATTTGTTTTTCAAGCAGTTTAGATGCCAACATCTGGGCATGTTTGCGATTTGTCGTATAATATACTCTGCTGGAACAACTAATCCAATTTCTCGTCTTCTTTTCCCAGCAACGACAGCAATCATGGTGTTTGTATTTGTAGCAGCAATAAAATAGTTTAGTAATTGAGAGATTTCAATCGGAATATGACCTACTAAAAGCTCCGTTTTTTCTTCATCACACGCTGGCTGATAAACACCAACTGCATTACGGTCATATTGCATGGCCTCTACTCTACCATCCTTGTGACACAATAGTTGTTTTCCTATTTTAGGGCACCATGTTTCCTTATATATATGGTGTCCTCTTATTGGAGCTGTGAATGCCACCTTGTAAACCATATCGAAATTTACCGGTTCAGCTCTGGCCATTTTATATTCGATACGTAAAGTGAAGTCAGAAATTGTAAAAATGGCATGTCAGAATAAAGGAAAATTTCGCAAAAGGTTAGAAGGAGCTGGAAGAAAACCGTTGTCAGAGACTTTAGAAGAAACAATGATTGAATGGATTTTTGAAAGAAGAGCAAAGAGGTTAAGAGTTTCTAGAGTGCTTGTAATGAAGAAAGCAAAGGTGAGCTTGATTGTTTGAGATTCAGAGATTTCTATTTTACACGTGGGGGTGTTAATAGACTAAAAATGTATATTATACGTCTATTAACATGACATAACATTACAAACATGACCTATGAGATTTTGATTGGTTTATATCAAAACATGTTTTATTCTTATAGATTATGTTCAGAGAAATGGGAAAGGAAAGCGGGTCTGGGAAAAGTAACACGTTTGCTGCCAGCAAAGGTTGGTTTGAGAAATTTGCAAATCGCCATAACCTATCGCTAAGAAGGAAGACATCGGTGGCACAAAAATATCCTGACCAACTTGTGGCAAAGTTAGTTGCAAATGTCTTAAGGGTGAGGGCTTGCGGATGGAGTTTGATTATGAAATGGGTAGCACATTGCACAAATAAGTATGACGAATGGCTGGCATCTGATGGAATCAACCAGGAGACAGAGTGTAGAAACCTGAAACCGCCACCAAGATGAGAAACAATCAGGTGGATTCTGGAAAGCTGGGAGCTACTTCCATCGGAAGTTATCAAAAAATCATTCTCCGCATGTGCACTTTCAGTCGCAACCGATGGTAGTGAGGATGAACAAATAACATGCTTCAAGCCAGATATGCCATGTAGCGCTGGTCGAGAAATGTTAAAAGCCCATTTGAAAATGCTTGAAGGCGAGGAAGAAAATGTTTTTTCCAGCTGAAGATGACATACAAGATGCTTGCCCAAGTGTCTTGCTGCTGGACGAGGATATCGCCGAACAGGAAGAGGAGGATGTGGACGTATTAGAATTACGTTATTTTCGTATCATTTGTTTGGTTTTTAGGCTCCCATGTTATTTTATTTATGTTTGAATGTGTGATTTTGATGATTTTATGAATAATTTTATAAGCCCTCCCTCGTTTAAGCCCCCCCTTGAATAAGCCCCCTTCAAAATGGTCAAAAATAAATAAGCCCCAAGGGGGCAAATTCGAGTATTTACGGTAGCTATTTGTCTCAATGCCGCTTCACAACATCTTCGCCTATGTTCCTGTGTCATTTTCATCTTTAAATCACTGAAACCCCAAAAAAAGAATTATTAACATTATAACACTTATTTCTAAGGAGCTGGATGCCGCTTCCCGGGATCTTCATTCAAGCCACTCTCTGGGTTGGAAAGTTGAAAAATTTACATTTTTTCCACATTTTTGTTTATTACAAAAATATTAAATATCAAATTTCATACTCTGTCACCTCATGGGCTGATATAATATATTTGAAATACTATTGGAGGATAAGGGGGCTTTTAGTTACCTGCAACTGCTGTTGAAATTGCTAGAATATCTAGTAAATATCACCAAACTTTGAACGCAATTCGCTCTGAAACCTTCTATCTTCGAAGTTGACACGACTTTTGGTTTGGCTTTGACTTCTGATCCCTCTGATCCTTACACTCAAAAGGCAAGTGATTGTTGTTATCCAAAATCTTTCTTAGTAAGAAGAGCAGTCTCCTCCAATCATATTTGTGTAAAATCTAAAAGACCAATGGCAAAGCGCATCTTAACTACATTGTCCGGTCATTTTGTATTTGAGTCGGGTGGTGTAAGATTTTAAACCAATCAGAGAAGCGAATTCCTGTCTCACCATCACAACCACGTTCGGCAGTTCCATCAGCTGGTCAGGTTAGTTCAAAGTGTGTGGAAAAGATGATAAGAGGGCGTTTAACAGAAATCGAAAATTCAAAGCAGAAGAAGTACAGTTTATATCTGTTGTGTGGGGGTCGGAGCAATAACGCAAAGATTACACTGAGTTGATTGAGTAAATATTCCTAATAGGAAATTAATATAAAAGCGATTAGTTCGTTCCGTCTGTACTTGTCTACAGTCTATCTATCTGAACTCTAACTAAAACCAGCCCCTCCTACATATTTATTACACGTGGCTCAGAGGTCTGGTGACTAATCACATGCACATGCTAATTACATGCATTACAGCAAAATCATACTCAGGCCTAGATAGCTCATATTGTTTATATTCCATTTTAGGAAAGCATAACTCAAGCAGAAACAGCTGGTGCCAGTGAAAGAAAACTTTATCTTACACCAGAGCCAATCCCCTAGAATAAATTAGATGCCTGTCGCATTATGAACATTTTAGAATTTGTTGCTCGTGGCAAATGCAAGTCTGGCAAGATGATTTTAAAAGGGAATACAGGAAAGAAGATGGGACTTGCTTCATCATTCACATTTGAATGCAGTGCTTATGCAAGCGTCTATGAAATGTACACATCACCATGCTGTAAAGGCTCAAGATCTTATGAAATAAATCGCCGTTTGGTACTTGGGCTTATGGAGAGTCATCATTAGAAAAGCTATGCTCTATTCTGAATATGCCAAGGGCAATATCTGATGATGCATACGGTGACACAGTTGAAAAGATAAAAGATGCACTTGAAAATGAAACATGGCGCAAAAGAGGATACTCCTCCCTGCAAGGTGCAGTAACTGCAATTTCCCCTGAGAGTGGAAAATGTTTCGATTATGAAGCATTGAATAAGGTCTGCTTTAGCTGTGCACGATTGAGCAAGAAGGATAATAATGCTGCAAAAAATAAATGATGCACAATCATTGATGACCAATAAATTTTACAGTCTCTGCTACTGCCATGGAACCAGAAGGAGTGAAACGAATGTATACAGGCTCAGAAGATTCAAGAAAGCTCCAGTATACTGGTTAAATAGGTGATGGAGACTGAAAGTCATTCTCCTCAATTAAGGCCAACAAACTCTATGCTAACAAAGGTACTGTCAAGTATGAGTGTGTTGGTCATATCCAAAGGCAGATGGGAACAGCCCTTCAAAAATTCAAAAACAAAAGCTAAAAGATGGCAAAACAATTGGAGGAATGGGAAGGCTGACAGGGGCAAGGAAAGACAAGCTACTATAGGCTTGCCATACGACGCCATAAATTTGACCAAGAAGGCATGGAAAAAGAAGGATGTTCAGGGTTATACAACTCTGCTTCTTCTGATGAAAACCCACAACATCAGAACTGCCCTGAAGGGCCAAATACCTGGTGCAAATACAACCTGGCAATGCTGGAGAGCAAACCTTTTAAGCACCAAAGCCCATTACCCAGTGCAATTGTAGATGAACTAAAGCCCATCTATTTAAAGCCGACAAAGGATGAAATAATGAAGGGTTGCCTTAGGGGCCTTACTCAAAACTATTGTAAAGCAATAAACCATCTCATTTGGGCAAGATGTCCCAAATCTAAGCACTCTGAAAGGGATCATCTTGATGCTGCAGTTGCAGCATCTTTAAAAGCTTTTAGTGATGGGAGCAGTGGCACTGTAAGAGTACTGAAACATTTGGGAATTCAGCCTGGACATAATATGGTGTCATCCGTTTTCAAAAGAGACCGCAAACGCTAAAGAGAGAGCAACAAAAATGCAACTATATTAGCCAAAAAAGTTAGAGAATCTAGAAGAAAAGCAAAAAGAATGCAGAGGATAGTGTTTTAGATAAGGAGGAAATAATGTATGAAGCTTGGGCTTTTTAGGGGGTGTTTATGTGGAGTTCTGAACCAAAACAAGATATATTTTTCAATCGCAAAGTTTTAAAGTGTATTCTCTCCAAACTCAAAATTGCCGGTTTTTATGCCCTTGTGAGGCCTGTAAAATGTGCACTTTATCAATGTTAAATATATCAATGAAAAATGTTCACAAATTTTCAACTGTACTGTGTCATTTTAAAAAATTACCTTCTTGTCTTCAACCCAAGTCAAGCATAGGAGCATGTGTGTGAGCAGGTGAAAAAAATGTTTTGAAAACAACATGTAGAGAGTCCAGGATACAGGCAAATTGGCTGGGCTAGGGAAGAAAGTGTTGCGTCCTCGCCTTGCCCCTTAATAAGCAGCTTCAAAATAGCATCACAAAAACAGTTATCTATATGCCATTGTTTTGCCCAAATAAGTCACGAACCCTTGCAAATACATTCAACGTCCAACTGTTCTGTTAGGATATTTAGCCTGACATTTCAACACTCTGCATTTTGTCATAGACAGATTCCATCTTCCACACCATGTCAGCCAGCTCAACCACTTTTTTGCCCCCCCCCCCTTTTCCATAAGGACTCATATGGTCCAGAGTCTCCTTTTATTTTTAGGTTCTTACAGCTCTTAACTTTGGTGGGCTTTTCCGTTCTTTGAGCATAAAAAAAAATTAAGAATCATAGCTTCTGCTTGCAAGATCCCTATCTGCTTTTATCACATAGTTTTAGGTGAAATGATATCCAGGATGATCAGAAAACCTCACACAAATATAATGTTTCTGGAGATCTTTTTACTTTGACCAACCTTTGAATTTTATCCAGCAAAACTGAGATATGCAAATGCTGACCATGTTCTGTGTGGTTTTCCAAGCAGCAAAGCCACTGAATAACTTTTGCCTTTGTAGCTTGTTGGTAGGACTGAGTGACTTCATTAGCAAAAGAATAGGAATCAAATTTTCGGAACCAAATCTCATCCAGGTTGAGGAGCACATTCGCTGCTACTGCACTTTCTGTTTTAAAATGTATGTAAAATGTTTCTTCTTTAAATCCTGGTTTAATACTCAGAATCAATTTTCACAAACTACAGTGGAAGAACAGGAATCTAACATAGGCCTTGGCATAAAATGGTTGATTGCTGTGCTGATAACTGTTCTAGTAATAGCAGTAGGATAAAAAAGCAGGTAACAGGGAAAACGGTTTCTTTAATCAGTTTCCAGAAGAATTAAGGACTTCGACTGGAGAACTTTGTCTTAAAACAGCATTCAAGACTTGGTCAAGCACACTTTACTGTTGAATACTATGTGAGGAATCCAGAGACTCTGCTGTCTCTTGACCTGGAAGGAGAGTGATTAACCCTCAAACCAGATGCAGTGCCAACAATTTTCAACAGAGGGTCACCAAAAGGAAAAAATTAAGTGAAAGGCAAGAGGCAGTTCAAATCAAAAATATCAAAGCTCCAACCTTACAGTCCCTCAAAATCGCTTTCTGGGAAAATAGCCCAAAGAAAAGAGGAAAGTACAAAAAGCGAGAGCGGAAAGATGTGAGTCTTTTTACATTACTGTTGGTGATAAGTGATATTGTCTTTCATAAAAAAGTAAGCCTCAAAATGAATTTTCAATTTGAGTAGGGAGATTTTGCTTTTACATTTTTTCCAGTTAATCAAAAACCTTCTTCAAGACTACAAAGAGCCAAATAAATTAGATGATGTGGAATTTTCAACACCTGGTACCTCTGATGAGCAAATTTCCTTATACGAAAATTACAGTACAGCTGGCAATAACTTGGAACTGGTCTGTGCTGAAATTACAAAAAATGTTAGCACTCAATCGCATCAAATGGCAATATCCAATAAATCTAGCTAAACAACAGCCTCGTTGTAACAACTTTCAGGAGTCAAATTAAAGAAAAACAAGTGTAAGTTAAATTTACTATCAATCTAATGTTTACTTCTGTATTTTACTACTTGAAGAAAATTTATCTTACAGCCATATAAGTATCAAGAAAAAAGGGAAAGTAAGAGCACATAGTATTGCCTACCCTCCATCAGCAAGGAAACACAGGATGAATGTATGAAAATACCTGATATCCAAATCAAAGAGAGCAATGTGAATTTGGAAGCGGAAGAAGACTTGGAAGTTGAAATCGAGGATGATGATGATGAGTGGTTGCAGCAGTGATTTGGAATATGCAGAAGAAGAAATTTTTATTGAAGTTTACAAGTCTGCTGAATCTTTTTTTTTTATATATTCAACTAAAAAAAATTAAAAAGAAATACAATGTGCAATAATATATCATATACCAGTCACATCGGGAAAGGCACTTGGTCATCTGGTTCCCACTATGACTGGTACTCACAATTCAGTTACTATCAAATAACAAAAAATAAATACAAAAAAAACATAAACAAAAATGAAAAAAAGGGGCCGCAATTTGTTATTAAGTGCTAGGCATGTTGCTTGTAGAGGTGAAATTTATTCAAAATGATTTGTTTTGCCAATAAATGTTATTGTAGCTTCAAGAATGATTCGATTAGTCATTACATTTAATTTGCTATTTCCAAATAGAAGCAGTTTACACAAGGCAGTTGAATCAAGATTCTTGATATCTAAACCTGGAATATCATCGAGTTGACCAAAGAGATCTCGGCGCATTGGATTAAACAAGTGGCAGTGCAGGAGATATTGCTCATTATCTTCAATGGCACGCCTGCATGCACAAAGAGGATTGATACAGTCAAAATTATGTCGAAACCTGTGTGCATTTAGAGGACTAAACTCTACGCGAAGTTGTGTCAAGCATCTAATACCAACAATGCCATAAAGATCATAAATAGAGTTTTTTGTTGACCTTACGGTAGAAATTAGATTTCTTTTAAACTCTGTATACGATTTTGATGTACTCGTGTTTTTAGTAAGCTGATTCCACTCTGCTATTACGTTTGGAAAATAGGTATTGAAAAATCGATCAGTTCTAAAACCTCTTTCTTGATAAGCACTCGAATTCCGCAGATTTTAGTTAATCCGACGCTCTTATGGGATTTGAGAATAAAGATATCAGGGTATTGTGTAGTTTTCAGGGTTAAGAAATGGCATAGTCGTCTGCACCATCTTCTGTGATAGAGAGATTCCCAGCCTAGTTCATCAAGAAGCCTATGCCTACTATTGCCCATTCATGCTCCTGTCACAGCAAGCGATGCAGAGTACTGTGTCTGTTCAAGTCGTTTAGTAAAGTCTAGTCTTAGCTCAGGATCATGCTTATGATAGATTATATCTCCATAATCAAAGTGCACATAGAGTTTGTATATTTGATCGAGTATATCTCTAGATACATATTTAGATAGGTGCCTAATCATGCCGACACCCCTCCTGGCTTTGCAGATTGCTTCTTTTACATGACTCTGAAAATTAAGCTTTGTGTCAAGGGTCATTCCTAGGTGTTTATGCTCAGCTTTTCTAGTTACTACATCATTTCCAAAAGTGAAGCCTTTGTTTCCTGAATTAACTTTTGTATTAGGAAAGAGTAGGAGAATTTTTGGTTTGGATATAAAACCAATTGATTCGAATTATGAAATGCATTTTTTGAAAAAAATTCCTAATTTTCGCGTGAAAATTGATACATTTAAAACTAGGACTCATAAGTCCCGTCCGTAAACTAGGACATATGTCGAATTTTTTCAACAAGTCATATAAGCAGGTCTATTTTGTTAGAGTGAGCAAATTATCCACTAATTGTAGCTCCAGCAGAATTGAGATAATATTTAGACACTTTGTGTGTTGTTTTAGGGGCGTGGCATTTTTTATAAGACGTATTTATGAAATGATTGATAATATAGAATCTTATTGTAGCAAAAACATCACAAATGAAGTAACAATCATCAATTTATACATTGTTGTTGGTTTAGAAAGATGTATAATCAACAATCAGTTTTGGACAATTCACATTTCATGCCAGTCATTGAAGCAATTTTTACTCTGGTTTGAACAAAGAAAAATCTCACACTTTGAACACTTGCTGTATGGTCTGGACTCTTTGTTATCCATTGAGCACAGTTCACACCTTCCTCTATTTTCCACGTATTTGACTCTGTGTATCCCAAGTCCACTCTTTCTTATCTCAACAGGCACTGAAATATTCTTTCTTCGATGTTTAGAATTACTGTCTCGTGATATGGACTGACTTGGCCTTCCTCGCTTTTTTGTGGTCTTTCCCTCTTCGCTTATGGTCAAAAGACCAAGGGCAACCTTTCTACGGAAGTCTAGAACTGGTAGCTTTCCAAAAAGGGAGGAGTAAACAACATATGCATATACCAAACTGACATTAACTAGGTGGAAAAAGAGCCTATGCCACCATTTTTTGGATTTCCTGTCAATACCATAAATTTATTTTAGCATATCAGCCTTATCAACTCCTCCCATTTTTGAGTTGTATGCCTCAACTGCCTTGGGGCACTGAACAGCAACTTTATCCCCCTTCTTCTCTGTGCGTTCCACTGAACCTGCATCAGTGCCATGAAAATTTGACAAAATGTGGACAGCCTTGTTATCTTTCCATTTGAAGTAGGACTGTTGCTGGTGGAATAATCAAATTCCCCTCGCTTCAATGATTTATCTTGGGCCAATGACGGTAGTCCTTGTCTATTCTGGCGTATAGTGCCACAGGCATGAGTGCCTATATCTTGCAGCTGCTCCAGCAAATCAACTTAAGTGAAAAAATTGTCAAACCATAATATATGGTTTTTTCCGGCAATTTTTTCAGAAAGATCCATTACAACTCTTCCACCCAAGCCAAGACTTGGATTGACAGTTTTTTCTGCTTTGTTCTGATAGATCTGATACTCAGAAATGTAGCCAGACATTTCTGCCCTACACCAAAGCTTGTAGCCACGTTTTATTGGCTTCATCGGGTTGTACTATTTGATGCTATGACGACTCTTGAAAAGAACCATGCTTTCATCAATGCTTTGATTCTTTGAGGGACTCTATAATTTCAAGAAGTTGCCATTTAGTGCATCTATGAAAGGTCTCAACTTATAAAGCTTATCTTTGTTACCTTGAGGCATTGAAGAATTATCATTCAAATGCAGATTGCCCAGGATGCTTGCAAATCTATCCCTACTCATTGTTTCTTAGACAATTTTGACCCCAAGGTCTATATCATTACACCAAAAGTGTGTATACGAGTGTAATTTATGATAGCTCATCAGAATGTTAATGCCAAGGAATCCCAGAAGATCATTATCATGTAATGGTTTCAATCTTTTACCCTTCTGAACAGCATATAAGTTTGTCTGAAAAATTATAGACTCTCTTATGCTTGGATCGAGGAAAGTCAGGAAATAGTCATCTGCTGTTATGCAATGCTCAAAGAATGATCTCACAGAGCCTTCTGGTTCTTTGAAATAATTTTCAGATGAAGCTTTTTTGTGCCTTTTGCCAAGTCCTTCGTCATCATCTTCATTGTCACTGCTAGACTTTTCATCATTGTCATCAAATTAATTTGCCACAAAAGACATATCTAATGGCCGCCTTAAACTCAAACCTAAAATATCATCATCTTCTTCGTCGCTGTCGTCTTCATCCTCAGTTGGGATATCATCAAACTCAAGTAAAGCTTCATGCACATTTAGATTAGCAACACGTCTAGAAAAATATGACATATTATGTTTAATTATATTACCCTTATCTTATTAGTAAATGCTCATCAATATATATTCATGATGGAACAAAAATTCAAATAGGAAAACAAATGGTACCACTAAACTTGGATCGTGTGGTAGAGAAAATAACTTCCTCATTTTTGTCAGCATTAAAATGCATTTTCTATTGCCAAGCCCATAAACTTACAGCCTCTAAATCCCTATTCAAATCTTCAGCAGTTTTGTTTTCATCTGTAACGACGGAATACAGGGATGTATCATCAGCAAACATTTCGGCATCAGACTCAACATTGTCCAGAAGATCATTGATATAGATTAAGAAAAATAGAGGACCCAGGACGGAGGCCTGCGGCACTCCAGCAGATATAGTAACCCACTCTGAGCTCCACCCATTAAGTACGACTCGCTGCTTCCTATCTGTCAAAAAGTTTCGGATGAGATGAAAAATGTCTCCAGATATGCCATTGCATTCGAGCTTGTATAAAAAACCTTTATTCCACACCTAATCAAAAGCCTTAGACAGATCTAAAACTACAGCCCTTGTTTCCTTACTTGGAATATCCTTAAAAGCGCTGTATATTTTATGAGTTATACACAACAATTGATTAATAGTGGAATCCCCAGGGCGAAAACCAGACTGATTAGGAGTCAACAGGCCATTTTCACTCTGGTGGAGATAGATAGTGTCAAATATTACCTTCTCAAACAATTTCCTGAGAATCGGGAGAAGAAATATTGGCCTGTAGTTCTTTTTGCTTTGCTTACTTTCTTGTTTATGTACTGGTATCACGTTTGCCTTTTTCCAGGCCCTTGGATAAATTCCAGTTTCAAGGGACTTTTCAAAAATATAACAAAGAGGATCTAAAATTGAAGCATCGCATATCTTTATCATAGCAATAGAAATATCGTCACACCCATGAGCTTTTTTCATATCTAATGATCTAATTTATCTAAGCACCTTTTCTCTATCGACAGGTACGCCTTGTAGAGTTGGGTTAGTTCTTGTAATAAAAGTAGGGAGGGTACACTGAGTTGTTATTTCACAAAAATGTTCTGCAAAGTAGTTGACACGTTATCTTTTATTTGTGTGTTCGTTAGGAATAGGCCATTTTCAAGTAGAGGAGGAATGGTAGTTGCTGTTTTCTTGTTTATCAGTCTATTCAGTACAGACCAGTATGTCTTAATACCTAGCTTGGGATCAACTAGGTTAAGGCCTAGATTGGGGTAGTATGTTTCTTTAGCTAACTGAATCATTTTTGATGTCTCATTTCTCATCTCTTGGACATGTTTCCAGTCACCTGGTTAAAAAGATATAAATGGCTTTTTTGATTATCATTCATTGTCAACAGTCTATTTACACAGGGAAGACTATATTATAGCGAGGTATCGGCACTATTACACTTTTGCACATCACTCGAAAATATAAGTGTCCGTGTCTTGTTCGATGTTTATAGACAGTGATCACACAGGGTGTCATCACGGAATGCGAATTGTAATTAATTTGCAAGGTGGGGAGTTAAAAATTCCAAAACTTGTTTTCACCTCTGTTTGCAACTTGTCACTTGGTTTAGGCAATTTAGGCTGTAATAAACATTTTGCAAGCCTTATTACATACAAAATCTGCACATGAAAATAATTAATGATCAGATAGGGGAAGGGGCTGTGCTATTTCGTTTTCTCAATATCATCAACAACGATCAAGTAGCTGTGGTTGTTATTACGTCTATTTCACTAGCTGAATCCGAATTCTAAATTATGAGAAAGTTTAATAGACCAGGCGGAGAATGAGGAATGGTCACCCAAAGGCGAAGGGGAAGTGTGTTTGGTCAATTTGAGGGTGCTGATTTCGAAAATCGATGTTATACGGGGATTTTTGGTGCCATCAGCCTCGTTTTTGTGTTTAAAGTCTCGTTTATTTGTAAATGAATGAAACCAACAAGCAAACAGTTTTAAATCTAGATAAGTAAAATCTTACAGTAGATTAATTATCTTTGCTGATCATAAATGTTGAAAATTGAATTTAGGACTGTTTAGGGGGCCAACAGTCTCATTTTCATAATAATGGGACATCTCTCGAGGGACATCTTAAAGGCTCAAATGCATAAGAATATGTTGGACCAACAATTGTCCCAATAATGGCTATGCAGGGCTGTTTTATCAGTAAATGATAAATAACACTAATGGTAATGCTAGCAGATCATCTAAACAAAGTCCGTTTGTTTCAAAGATCTTCAAAAGCAACTTCAGAGTCACTGTACTCGTATCTTCTAGTTAGCAGGTATTACATCAACGAA
>JAACYV020256969.1:0-12598 GCA_009936425.2 Chrysaora fuscescens | reverse complement strand
TACTATCTGTTGGCTCGTTAATTCCATATACCTGAGTTGCACTCTGATCATCAACAAAAACAGTGTTTGTTTTGTCTAAAATTAAAATGATCATCAGTTAAAATATATTATATAAGTCTTTGTTGGAAAAGTTAAATCAAAAAATACTTTATACTAGATGTAAAAGTCTTGTTGTTCAATAATATCACATTTGCGTAGCTCTTGGCATACCTTCATGGCATTTTTCAGTATGGTTTGTACTATCTGTTGGCTCGTTAATTCCATATACCTGAGTTGCACTCTGATCATCAACAAAAACAGTGTTTGTTTTGTCTAAAATTAAAAAGATCGTCCAGTTACAATATATTATATAGGTCATAGGTGGAATAATTAAATCAAAAAATACTTTATACTGGCTGTACAAGTCTTGTTGTTCAATAATATCATATTTCTTGGCATCATAGCTCTTGGCATACCTTCTGGGTATTCTTCGACATGTCCTACTCTATCTGTTTGCTCGTTAATTCCATATACCTGAGTTGCACTTTGATCATCAAAAGAAACTGTGTCTGTTTTGTCAAAAATTAAAAGGATCATCAGTTAGAATATATTATATAAGTCTTTGTTGGAAAAGTTAAATCAAAAAATACTTTATACTAGATGTAAAAGTCTTGTTGTTCAATAATATCACATTTGCGTAGCTCTTGGCATACCTTCATGGCATTTTTCAGTATGGTTTGTACTATCTGTTGGCTCGTTAATTCCATATACCTGAGTTGCACTCTGATCATCAACAAAAACAGTGTTTGTTTTGTCTAAAATTAAAATGATCATCAGTTACAATATATTATATAAAGTCTTGTTGTTTAAAAATACCACATTTGAGTAGCTCTTGGCATACCTTTTGGGTATTCTTCGACATGTCCTACTCTATCTGTTGGCTCGTTAATTCCATATACCTGAGTTGCACTTTGATCATCAAAAGAAACTGTGTCTGTTTTGTCTAAAATTAAAAGGATCGTCCAGTTACAATATATTATATAGGTCATAGGTGGAATAGTTAAATAAAAAATACTTTATACTGGCTGTACAAGTCTTGTTGTTCAAAAATACCACATTTTCGTAGCTCTTGGCATACCTTCTGGGTATTCTTCGACATGTCCTACTCTATCTGTTGGCTTGTTAATTCCATATACCTGAGTTGCACTTTGATCGTCGAAAGAAACTGTGTCTGTTTTGTCTAAAATTAAAAGGATCGTCCAGTTACAATATATTATATAGGTCATAGGTGGAATAGTTAAATAAAAAATACTTTATACTGGCTGTACAAGTCTTGTTGCTCAATAATATCACATTTTCGTAGCTCTTGGCATACCTTCTGGGCATTTTTCAGCATGGTTTGTACTATCAGTTGGCTCGTTCATTCCATATATCTTAGTTGCACTATGATCGTCCACAAAATGTTTCCTGATACGCAATCGATAGTTTCTACAAATTCTGCTTCTAATCTCTGAATGAAAAGACATTTACCAATCAAATCTTTTAGAAACTGTTTACCTTTCTTTTGGTATTCAGTTTTGGTTTCATTCTGCATTTTCTCTTTTTTGCGTGCAATGAGCTGAGGTGAGGATCCACCCGGCAATGTGTTTGAATGGCATGCGAATTGCATTGGCTCTGTTGATTTCAGTTCTTCATTGTATGCTTGTGTTGCTTCATTAGCAAAATCAAATTCACTGCAAGCTGCCTGAAAAATAAGAATATAGCTAACATTGTATATCTGACAACAGCTCATGGACAAAGATGCAATTCATATGCACAACAACTGTCAAAAACAGGCTTAAGAGAGAAGGATAGGGGATCCAACTTGGGCCTCAATCATTGATGCAATGATATTGATGCAAGCAAACAGAATAATTGCTGCAAAGCGCACGTGTATCAAGGTTAGAACAACGAATTATGGTATCACATCTATAAGTCTTCAAGGGAAAAAAATCTGGAATTCACTTCCAAATGAAATTAAAACGGCCCAAAATACCAAGCAGTTCAAAAATTCGATCAATTGGTTCCTCTCCAATAAATGCGCATGTTCTTTTTGTAGCGAATGATTTGTCTGATGCAAACTTTTAAATTGTTTTTTGTTAGTTTGAATTTGTGTATATCACTTTTTTTCATACTAGCATTAAATAAATTATACAATAGAAAATTGCTAGAAATGCTGATTGCCTGGCTGCCGGCTGTCGCTATGGATGAATGAACCATGACAACCGATATGATTGTTAATTAAGTGGTCAGATGTCACTATTGCTTGACAGTAGAAAGTTTTCTTCTTCGCCTTGTCTGTTGTTTATAGAAAAGTGTTCAGGAAGTTCAAGAGCAGTACTATTCTTATTTGTGTCAAATACAATGGACAACTTATCGTTATTTCATGGATCTGGTTATCATGCTGTCCCTTAATTTTGGTATGTTCAGGAAACGTGGAAATCAATCTTGCAAGAACATGGTCATAGTGGGCCTACAACAATTCAGCGCTCATCTACACTATCATAAGATGCCATAATATACCATATTAAGACGATAGGTTTAAAGGAATTATGGTGGATCATTTATCAATGTAGTTAAAGAAAATAAATAACAAGGACGGAATTGGAAAGTATCTTACTTCTGTGCCAATCATAACTACATCGCTTTTGCTTGCTTTTTGTCTAGTCTTAGATTCTTGTTCAAATAAGTCATTTTGTTCAGGCAGCGTTTCTTCCAGCTTTACAGTGCCACAAAGATATTTGTTCGGCTCTATTCTTTGTGTATTTTCTTCCTTTTGTGAAATGTCAATGGGCACGGTATCAAAAGGTACATAACTATCTTCAAAATAAGATTCACCCAGAATCGTTCCATCTACAGGCATTGTGCCACTATTACTTATTTCTTCGTTCGCTGTTTCTTTTATTAAATATTCTATCTTTAAAGAATCATTTTTCACCGCTTCACGTGGTTCCTTTGGCATCACCGGCATATCCACTTCCGTTCCTCCTAGGTCTGTTGAACAACTTTTGTAATTTTCTTTTGTTCTTTTGTTCATGGATATCTCAGGCGAAGGAGCCTCCGCATAGCTTCGTTCGCTCGCAGCCCTTATCACATTGGTGCTGTCTTTTAATAAGATATGGTCTTCTATATCAGTGTCCTCACTTTCACTATCTGCTATCCCGTATGCCTGTGTTGCAAGAAGCATATAATCTTGGGAGTTGCTTTTAACAGCTTTATCATCAACCTTCTCGACACCCATCGTTTCGGGCAATATTACACATTCAGTTAGAACATCTGAGCTAAGTGAATCTTCTTCAGATTCTTGAAGTAATAACATTTGGTCCTGCTCAACGCAATCCAATTTTTTCTTGACGACGCTATTAATAGATAATCCCTTCTCGGCTTCCATGATTCCTGAATAAAATAATGATTCGAAAACTAAAACGAAGCCTTAAATATCTCCTTTTAAATTATCTTTCTTTACAATGCTATTGCTTTGGTAGCTGCGCTGAGCAAATTTGACTTTTGCCCTTTAAAACGTTGGGATTGAGAGGAATTTTACTCGCTTGGAAGCGATAACACCAATCACAAAAATATAATGAATCCGCAGAATTACGTACTATTATCAGGAGTTTGCTGCACAACACTCAGAGAAATAAGTGGTCTGGGCATGACGTCACTTTCTTTCGCATTGTCAGAATCGGTGTCAGCGGCATATATACCAATATCTAAGCCAAACAGAAAATAGTTACTTTTAAATATTGAATGTTAATTACTAAAATCAAATACAAAGCATTAGTTAATGACTATCATGTATGGATAATAAAAGTCTTTTTAAAACTCTTCTTAATAATTAGCTACAGGAGAAGCCCACCCACAACAACTTTCTTCAGTAAATATTATCTGATATTCCAGCAGAATTTTTAACGGCTAATACGTGAACCATGAACCTAATAATGCCTTGTAAAACATGAACTTGAGAAAATATCTCATTTATGACATATCGTAAATAGAAAATGAAAGCAGAAGGACTGGCAAATTTCAAAATCAGGTTATCCAGGAATATAAAATTAAAGCAAAGCAAAGCATTCTCATTGCTACAAAATATGATGAAAACAACCTTTTTCTGTTTCTGGCTTTCTCGAATACTTCTCGTCTTTAATCTAAAGTCAGAGATGTGTTGGCTTAATTTGCTTTCAGGTGGTGAAATAAAGGAATAGAAATATAATACATTTTAAGAGAATGGCGCAAAAAAATAATAAATACCTTCCTAGGTGAGGCTGACGAAATGTCAAGTTCAGTTTCATTGCCATAAGGTTGAGTGGCTTGAGCTAATAATACTGTATAACTTAGATCTATGTTGTTCATCTCTTCTTGAAGGTGAATACTTTCAGAACTTTCATTTTCTCCACCAGGAAACATCGATTGTGAACAGGCGTCTGACATAGAATCTGTGTCATCTCCCTTCAACGTGTTATGTCCATATAATAGCATGATTATCATACCGGAAAAGATATTTCTATCAAAATATTAATGTTGCAATAGCTTTCCTACAAGTACCCTAAGAAACGATTAAAAGGAGCATTTTGATGAAGGGATGGCAAGGTTATTAAAGATAGGATGGGAAATTCTTGACATAATGCAGAAGATATTTCTTAATTAGCTGTCTTTAATTTTGAAATAGTTGTAATTGTAGCTGTAACGAAAGGTTCAAGGGTCAGGGTCAAAAGGTCAAAAGCTGATCAGAGAAGAGGTTAAAATAAATACCTTTCGCACGGTACTAATCTCATATTCACACGTGACATTTGCAAACGTCAAAACGCACCCATCCGTGAGTTCATATTTCACATTGGGACGCAGAACTATCTGATAAAAAGACCCAAAAAATTAATGTCCAACTGCAACAACAACATAATCAACAACACAGCACTAGAATATTTATTCAATAGACAATTCACCTCTTCAACTTTTGACCTCGTTTTCGAAGTATTTAAACATTTTCTATATATCATTTTTGCCCTCAAACTCGGATTCAAATGCAAAATAGAAATTTAATATGACATTGATGAAAATACCTTTCCTCTTCTTGTTCTATTTTTTGATCCAAAATCGTAAATAAAATGTTGCCCTGACAAAACTTCAATACATGCATGCTTCTTTGAAAGAGGCTACGAGAAATAAGAAAAACGCATCTCAAAAGAGCTTCTCGCGGCACCGACAATCTTCGTCTTAATCTCGATTATAAGAATTTCTCTAATTTCATAACCGGCTGTATTTAACCATTGAATATGATTACACTAACTCATGAACTCACCTAGCTCACTAGCTTACGTCGAACCAGTGGGTGAATTTAAGTTGTTCGTCAAATATTTTAATACGAAATGTTTAATTTTATCTACCAGGAAAGTTATGTTTCTGTTTTGCCTTTGCGAAAATTAGATGTTCATATTGAATATTAAATGTCATACGCAAAACAAGTTTCACATGTTGAACTCATTCATTCTTTTTGAAGATATTTCAGGATAATCTTGTAATTATAGAAATACGGTTGCAAGGATAATAAAACCATAACTTAATTGAATAATCCGATAAGTAACAATTATGGCCGACGAGGTGAAAAGAAGATTCATTGCTTTTTACCGTAGACTATAATTAAATTTTTATGTTATTTTGAATAAAGATGGATGATATTTTTTGACGGTCACAGCTTAATGACAGCTTACAGCATCAATTTCCACCAAAAGTAACAGATGGCTCATGTACAGTGTCGGCATCTGCAGTGTGTTTACAGTAAGACAGCAAAGGATTCTATTTACTGCACCTTCTTTGGACAATATAGCGTGAATTTAAAGAACAATATGGTTTTAGATTAATTGCAACACAATATGCGTCACGTCTTAACCTGTTTGTAGGTAATTTATTTATATTGAAGAAGTTTGTTAAAAACAGAAGAGTTTCAAGAGAATCATTAATAAATCATTTTTTAGAACTGTTCACTGCAGTTTCGTCTTAAACAGACACAAAAAATCCAAGGCATAATGTCTGCAACTGAAACTGTGCATAGGATCGGAATTCTAAGGAAGGCTCTGAAATAATATAAATGAAATAATGGTATAAGAATACTATTTCAAATCATTTTTATGGCATTACTGTTATCCATAAGTATTTTGAGCAGCAAGTGCATGTTCTATTTCTATTTCGATGATTTCTACGTAGATATGACATGGTCTGCTAAAATTTAAACTTCTTGGGACAATAAACATTTCCACTTTGATTAATAAACATTTTTCCAAATTGTTTTAATCAAATTCAAACTTTGAATCCAAACAATTTTTCAGCAAAGAACTACTAAAATATGTTATGTCACTGAACCAGACAAAAAATACCTACTTTAAAAAAAAAACATTTGTTCCACAACGAATTGCAAGGAGTCAAAACTAATTTATTTGTGAGAAAAGTTAGTCTTAAATAACCAACATATTATGAGCCTTAACTAGCACAGTTAGTGAGATCAATAAAAAAAATCAAACCTTGATTGGAATATACACATCAGCTCTTTCATGCCGTCCAATTATATTTTGACCTTCAAGTGAAAAAGTGGTTTTTGGTAAATATAGGCTATCTAAAGACATAAAAAGACATTAAAACATAAAAACATAAAAAGACATAAAATAACATAAGGCATTAATACATAAAGACATAAAAGAATTAAAAGACATAAAAGAATTATAAGACATAAAAAAAGACAAAGGCATAAAGACATAAAAAAGACATTAAAACATAAAAGATATCAAAAGACATAAAGAAATAAAGACATAACAAGACATAAAAACATAAAAACTTAAAGGCATACACTGCTTAACTGATATCAGCTTCTTAATATCATCACATACAAGATGTTATCATATCATTTTTATATCCTTCAAGCACTGTGCTATGCAATCAGAAAAGGCAAAAACCAGGATATTGAATATTACAGAAATTAGCAAAACAGAAGGTAATTTTCAAGGTGTTTAAAGATTAGGGAATTCTTATCCTTGGATAGATACTTCCAACCAAACATGTGTTATGAAACGGCAGCTGATTTCACAGACATATGAAGCAGAGTTTTCATTCTGCACAACAAACCTTGATTGTAAACATGTTTGCCTTTATAAACCACCACATCTATGTAGTTTGTTAAGTGAAGTTTAATATTAACTATTGAAAACATGTCTCACAAATTTAAAAACTGTGTGTGTTTTATCAAATGTCTTATTAACTTAGCTTTACAGAAATTTAAAGCTTAAATATTGTTTGACATTTAGCTAAAGACAGAGCTAATCTTTAAATGCTAACAATGCTATATCCTAATTCAAGTGTTAGGTAGATTAGGGGAAATGAATCTTAAAGAAAATAAAAATGAATTTGATACCTCCAAATATTGGGAAAGACTGTTGAAAAGCATCATGACTCTTGACAATTAACTTTGCAACCTAAAAAACAAAATGGATTTGATTGCTCAGGCAAAGGATTAAAACAAAAAGCCATAGAATAATATCTTTGATTAGGTTTTTCACACTCTTATAGTAACAATTACTTCCTGCTGGTTTTTATAAGTTTTAGGGATAAACACACACAAACTTTAAATTAAGAAAAAGAAATTTAATTTAATCCCAATTTTTTGTTTTTGGTTACATTGACTTTACCAATAACTGCACATCATAGCCAACATCCAATAGTCTTGCTTTTAAAAGATGATTGTTTGGTGGAAAGTACCAGTCATGGCATCATTATTGGCCATTTGTTAAGTATTTTAAATGTATCTCATAAATTAATGTCAAAATGGGGCACCTGGCTTTGATGTCTCTGTTTAGAGTTTTTCTGGATGTCAATCAGCTTTTTTAGAAATATCTATGCTGTTTTATCTTTTTTTTGTAAAGTTAGATTTTATAATTAATCATTGCATTGTAAACAACTAATATGACGTAACCTGTAGGCTAATTTAATTGATGCTGAAAAAAAGTTCTGAGTTTGATCTTTTGTCTCTTAAATGTTGGTTCATCCACTGAGAGTAATACGAGGGAGGCGACAAACAAAATGAACCAATGTGCACTGGAATATCAGGTGCACAGTAACATTTTGGTGCACAACTTGGTGCACATAATTTTTTGTCAAATTTTAAGTGCAGATGTGTTGCCTGCGGTGGTGCAAGCATGGTATTTGACATGTTGTTCTTGTTAAGCTAATTTAAAGCACACAAAAAAGCTTACTGGATAAGTGTTATTCGTGAGATGTAAGAGGTGTTGATTGTCTTAGATCTTATCTTAGACAAATAATGCAAAAGAAAAGTGAGGATCCCTGAACTTATAGGCCTAGTAATGATTGAACTTGCAAATTGCTACCTCGCAATTATCATTGATTACGCCTTCTTCATCCAGATCTAAGTCAAGTGGTTGAGTTTCGTCCATCTCCATAATATTCATTCACCGCAGCATTAGTTTCGCTTTCTTAATAGACTATTGCCAGGAACTGACAGATCAGGCAGCCACCATCATATTGCATTTGCATTAGACTATTGGATTTTTTATTGAATTGAATTGGTGTTATTCTTGTCGCGGCCTAGCTCCCGCCAAAACCTCCAAACAAGTTGGAATGGAAGCTGTGGGAGTATTACCCCAGCGGCTTTTCTGTTTCAAAAGATAACAAGGAAAATGCTAACCTCTAAAATACTTGCACTGTTTTTGTTGTTTTTAATATCATTTTATTTGCTGGCCAAAAAAATTGTTGACTGTTAGTGGATTCTGCTCCATCACAATTTTCATTAAAGAAACGATAAAAAGAAAGTCCTGGAAATGCTGTCAGTAAAACAACATCATGAAATTTTATGGGTGATGTCGACATTTTCTATTACTGTTTTAAACCGTTTACGCAGAACGAGAATAAGGGTGAAGAAAGGCGAGGAAAGGGATGACATTACAAGTAAAAATTTATTTGATAATAGCATTGCTGTGAAAGTTGTTTAGTGTAGAAGTTGGTTGGAACGCCCTATGTGTTCATGGGTGGAAAACATGGCTTTCTGGGGAACATATTGGCAGCGCGACCCCATTTGCCAAAAATGTTTTACATCGGCCGGTGGTCAATGATAATTTTTCGTTTGCTCAAAAACACATAAACAGAAGACTCGCAGCTGATAAAATTTCAAAGCTTGTATTTTTGTTAGAATTTTTGAGAAGGAGATTGATTGGTTTTATTTTTAAATGTGTATGTTAGTAAGTTCACTTTAATAATAAACTTTGTATTGATGAAGAATGGCATTCATGAACAATGACAAAATGGTAGCTATGTTTGAGCTGCTGACCTAGCACTATTGTTTATAATAAGCCACCAAATTATGATAGCGATGATGATGATGAATATCTTGTTTAGCTTATCAAATCTCTTAACAATTGCAGTTATTTAACTATACCAGTATTTTATTGAGAAAGCAGACTTTTTTATGTGAATAATTTGTTTGAAAGTTCATTTGAATATCTTCAATCATTGTCATGAATTTAAAATGAGTTTATATTTTTATTATGAATTTGCTTGAAAGCTTTCCTTACGAAACCATCAATTTATTTTATTTGTTATATTATTATTATGAAGAGCCATATGGAAGAAGAAACACCTCTTGCAAAAAGTCATTCAATAAGCTTTTGCCATAAATATTGCAGGGGATAGCCAGCTTCCATTCTTTGAGAAGGCACAACCCTATGAAACATTGCATAGACTCTTTGATTGAGACCATTGGATTCACACATAGCCTGTTGTATCAATATGGAAAGCCACTAATATTCTAAATAAGGCTCTTAAGTCTTTAAAGCTATATAGGCCATCCCATTTAAGCCGTAGCTAAATTCTCGTCTGGTCGACCTTGGAAGGAAAAATGAAAACAAGGCTGACTTATTTTGAGTATGCCCCCGATAATAAACCATAGAACATCGAGTATTTTGAATAAGCCCGATTAAACTGAAGCATATTCGCAGTTATCATTATCAAATAAACTTGTCACGTCCAAGCTAGAATTTCAAATCCTTATCTTTTTGTCATAATCTTTATAATCTCTTTTAAATTCTCGTGAACGTGGGGATACTTTTTTGCCACTAAGCCATTTGACTGTGAAAACAAATTCGACCCAGTTTATATCGTTGTTCTCGATTTCCACTCATACCACAATTTGGGCATCTAACAAAAGACAATTACTTTGCAGGTCATCAATGGGGTTTTCATTTTTAAAGCTGGGTACAGGGGTGGATGCATTTTTGGAGGGCTACCAATTGTTTTGGAAAAGTTTCATGTTTCTGCTGTGTTCTTCAGACAAGTTAATAGGCGTCATAGAGCCTAGTGAATTGGGTAAGAAAATGTTCCTGGTTTTACCAAAAATTAAAAATGACGACTCCCCTGGTAGAACATTAATCCTCAAGTATGTAGTCCATAAGGCCGTTGTTGCACCAATTCCTTGCGACATCTTGTACCTTCAGAACCTTAAAAAAAGGAAATAACTGTCGTTTTGGGCCTCGTCCTTTATCGAAGTGACTCACTTTTTAATGAAACATAACCAAGCAAAAAGGAGACCAAGCTAAGATGGTGGATGCTTAACGTAATTCCTGAAGTTTTATTGATTTATATTCAGCTTGGCAATTTCAGAGGGGAATGCAAGTGGCAAATGGACAAAGCTTTCTTCGGACTTCGAAGAGCAAGCTTTTTTCAGCAACAAAATACAAGCCTACATAACTGTTAGCATAAACTGTAAAATCATATAGGCCTAGTCAAAGATTGTATCATTTTTATGGATCATTTAGTGTCGTTGGTTTTGTGATTTTCCATAAAACTTCCTGTCTAAATTAAGGTTAATTGTCGTGTTGTTTTCACTTAGAATTTCCTAGGCATCTTGATTATTAGTCTGTAAGAAGTGTGAAATCGAGTAAGTTAATTGCGCTTGTTTGAATGAAAATTGTTGCATTGAAGTACTTCTGTCTCCGCACCAACCCCCATCTCTATTTAGAAAAGTGATAGACATGTGTGATAGAATTCAAGAACAACCTTGAATAACAAAGAAAAAGATTAACTATATTTCCTATTCTGCTCCAGATGTTCCTGACCTATTTGCTGATTAATTATTAAAAGAGATATTCAATTATCATCTGCAACTAATTATATTTAAAAGCTGTCTTAGACACATCATCTGACATGTGAAAAGCACCATCGAATTATAGTATATAAAGAACCTACCAGAGCCTGGTCGAGGTAAACTGTGCAACCTGATAAGAGAGACATCGACGAAGAGATGGTTTAGACAGCTTTGGCTAAAGAAGAAGGAACAATTTTTTGCTGGCTTGATTGAGAGCTGTCCCATCTGTACTCATCCATTAAGACAGCACAAGCTCGTTTCCTCAATATTTTCAAAATAGTAAGTAACTATATTAGATGAATTTTTGTTTGAATCAGATGACTATGGCTTCTGACAAATTTATACTTTTCGTACTGGCACTTGGTTTCATCAGCAATATATATGGTGAACAATTGGAAAATGAAAATGGCTTATGGCTCAAAGAGAATGATGTTGATGAAAAGAATTATGCAGAACGTTTGTCACAAGATTCGACAAGTGAATTGCTCCTTAAACTGGTAAAGGAACTAGAAAAATATTGCGGGACAACATCAGGAATCGACAACACAATTTGCAAGCTAGCCCTTGTAAACCTGATTTCGGAGTTTCATCGTTTTGACAAGCTGCAGAGCGGCAAATTTCTGAACAAGGAAGCTGCTTCAAGCAAACAACAAATTTCCATATTAAAAATGTTCTCAGAAATGCCAAGATCAGGAAAGAGGAACTCGCAAATGCCAAGATCAGGAAAGAGAGACTCAGAAATGCCAAGATCAGGAAAGAGGAACTCAGAAATGCCAAGATCGGGAAAGAAGGACTCAGAAATGCCAAGATCGGGAAAGAGGGACTCAGAAATGCCAAGGTCGGGAAAGCGGAACTTAGAAGTGCCAAGATCGGGAAAGAGGGACTCAGAAATGCCAAGATCGGGAAAGAGAGACTCAAAAATGCCAAGGTCGGGAAAGAGAGACTCAGAAATGCCAAGGTCGGGAAAGAGAGACTCAGAAATGCCAAGATCGGGAAAGAGGGACTCAGAAATGCCAAGGTCGGGAAAGAGAGACTCAGCAATGCCAAGGTCGGGAAAGCGGAACTCAGCAATGCCAAGGTCGGGAAAGAGAAACTCAGGAATGCCGCGATCGGGAAAGAGAGACTTAAAAATGCCAAGATCTGGAAAGAGGGACTCAGAAATGCCAAGATCAGGAAAGAGAAACTCAGAAATGCCAAGATCTGGAAAACGTGAATTTGACATGCCTAGATCTGGAAAAAGAGAATTTGACATGCCTAGATCTGGAAAAAGAGAATTTGACTTGGAAGGATCTGAAAAACGAGATTTTGACGCTGAAGTATCTGGAAGCCGTGGACTTGACATGGAAGAATCTGGGAAACGAGAATTTGACATGCCAAGATCTGGAAAACGAGAATTTGACATGCCAAGATCTGGAAAACGAGAATTTGACATGCCAAGATCTGGAA
>JAACYV020256858.1:0-16517 GCA_009936425.2 Chrysaora fuscescens | reverse complement strand
AGCAATTTTCTAGTCATGTAATTAAAAAGACTAGGTAGAATAAATCTACAGATATGAAATCAAGATTTCTTTTCAAAATATTTCTTAAGTTTGCTAGGAAATGTTTGGTGGGGCTCAGCCCCACTAGCCCCATTGAACGGGCCGCCACTGAGCCAAGTGCTGATCAAGAGGTTGCATCACATGTGGAGGACGACATCACACATCTGTGTGTGACAACAACATACACTCAACTAGCTCTGAGAAAGGAAACGATTCTGCCCCGAATCACACCTCTGAAAAGGGAAAAAAAGCAATGGTGGAAACAACGACTATCTACTACACTGATAAACAAAGTCAATGGTAGAGATGTAAGAATAATGCTTGACAGTGGCGCGAGAAGCTCGTATATTTGCACAGATCTTATTCGACAGTTTAGTATACGCCCATTCAAGACTGAAGGAAGAGCGATTGAACAGATGTATGGAACTGTAGTCAAACAAGTAGAGCTGTATCGAGTGACCGTTGCTTCAAAAGCTAAAGATGGATTTACTATGGAGCTGAAGTGCATTAATGGAGAAACGGATGTGTTGACATGCCTAGCAAACCCCGGCATCAGTTAACAAAAGAAAAAATACTGGAAAGTTCGAAGATTGAACTTCAGTGATGAAACAACTACTGAAAGTACACTGCCAGTCCATATCGTTCTGGGAGCAGCAGACTATCAACGTATAAAGACAGCAGAACCAGCAGCTCCATGGTAAATCCAGCAGGCCAGACGCTAAGAAAGATCCAGGAGCTGAATTTACCATGTTGGGATGGACACTTCTGGTATTGTAAAACAAGAGAACACACAAACAGAGAAAACATTCTTCGGCAAGTCAGCAAAAGATGAATTTAAGCAAGTGTGCTCGATGGAAGTTTTGGGTTTGAAAGATACAAGCACAGAGGAATTCCATAGCGAGTTCATGGATAAGCTGGAGCGTCTGCCTGCTGGAATATACATGACAGGACTTACAAAGAAAGAAAATGCTAGTTTTCTAACGACAAACAAAGCATTGGCGTCAGCTAGGTACAGCTCGCAAAAGTTCCAGATACACTTACATGCGAATTTGTTCATTGGATACCACACAAAGCAGTGATAAGAGACAGTGCAGAGTCCACAAAACGTCGTATTATGCACGATTGTTCTGCAAAAAGCACTGCACAAGACCCCTCGTTGAACGAACTGCTGGATATAGGACCACCTTTGCAGCCGTTTTTTTTATTGATAATCTGCTGAAAAACAGGATTCATCAGTATTGCATCACAGGAGATGCACAGAAGGCCCTCCTACAGATCAAGATTCAACACGAAGATAGAGATGCTCTGCGTTTATTGTGCGTACAGCGTACAGCGTACAGCGTACAGCGACTTGGAGAAGAGATCAGTACTTCCGTTTCACACGAGTGATATTCGGATCAGCCTCAATCCATAAATTTTGTGTGCGACACTGGACAAGCACTGGGATCTGTATAAAAACAATTATCCTGAAACAGAAAAATATTTGCCGCAGGATACCTACATAGATGATGTCCAGTGTTCAGCAAACAGCAAGCAGCAGCTGATCAAATGCAAAGAAAAAAGTACGAAGATGATGGCAAATGGTGGCTTCACCTTGCACAAATGGCACAGCGATGTTCAGATTGCAGAACACAGTGATGAGGTACTCCAAGATTCAAAAATCGAAGAGACATATGCGAAAATGTCGGTTGGAGCAAACACCAGCGAGACAAAGATACTTGGCATACCATGGAATAAGCCAAGTGATAGAATAGAGATTGTTTTGAAACAGAGCGCTGAAAAGTTGAACGGTGACAGTCTCACAAACAGGAAAATTTTATCAACAATAAATAGAATTCGACCCAATAGGGATCTCCTCACCAGTGGTAATTATCGGAAAGATAATATACAGTCAAGTCTGCTTGCTACAGATTGCTTGGGATGACGAAGTACCCAAAGATATCCAGAACCGATGGAACAAGTGGGTAAGAAAACTACAACAAGGTTCAGTTATCTCCGCTCCAAGAAGTGCCACAAAAGAAAAACGGTTGACAACGATATTGCATGGATTCTCCGATGTTAGTTAACTAGCAGTTGCTGCAGCTGTGTACGTGGTATCTTACTACGAAAGTTTAGAAGCAGAAAGCAAGCTGTTGGTGTCAAAATCAAGAATTGCTCCCAAAGATACGTCAATCCTTAGACTCAAGTTAACAGGAGCCTGCAAGCTTAGCAGACTGATGAGCCACGTAATGGACACGCTATCAGATTGCTCGATAAAAGAGTTTCATGCGTGGGTTGATAGCACGACAGCTCTATATTGGTTGCAAGATCAAGGTAGATGGACACCCTTCGTAAGAAACAGAACTAAAGCTATCAAAGAGAACGAACTCATCAAGTGGCACTATGTCCCAACTGACGATGATCCAGCCGACCTTGGATGCTGGGGAGTCAGCCCAGAAAAACTGGACGAATTTTGGAAAAAAGGACCCAATTGGCTTACTGACAATACAAAATGGCCTGATCAACCTGTAGTCCTAGAGACAAGTCAAACGCTGAAAGATAAATTAGCAAGCAATGAAAAACAACTGATGGCAAACGACCCAGCAACAAACAAAATTGAAGCGCTATTGCTTAAACACCCATACAACAAACTGTTGCGAAGAGATCACGAATTAACCAAACTAATCGTCACAGCAAATCACAAGAAAATGCTGCATCTGCCACGATGGCCAGCGTGAGAGACAGAATCTCTGTTCCTAGACTAAGGGCAGTGGTGAAAAAAAATTGTTCGAGACTGCAACTGGGGTAGAAGATTCTCAGCAAAGCCACTACAGTCTCCAGCTAAGTCAATGCTACCAGAATTCTGGATAGAGTTGGAGGAACCATTTGCTGTAACTGTAGTGGATTTTGCAGGACCCATCGAGTATAAAGAGAGCAAGAAGGTGATCAGAAAGGCTTATGTAGCACTTTTCGCATGCACAAGTACCAGAGCAGTGCATCTTAAACTTTGCAAGAATCTCACAGCAGAAGAGTTTAAGATAGCTTTCAAAGAATTCATGGCAAGACGGAGAACACCGAAAATGATGATCAGTGACAATGTTAAACATGCATCACCACAAGCAAATGGTTGAAGTCAAAACACGAACTGTTCTTGATGGATTATCTAACAGGATAAAGAATCAGCTGGCGGTTTAGCGTGGCTAGAGCTCCTTGACGGGGAGGTTTTTCTTGGAACGTCTCATCGGTATAATGAAAAAGAGCCTAGCGAAGATGATTGAAAAAAGAGTGATTTTGATGAGCCAGTGAATACACCTAATCTGCTCATAAGAGGAGGCCACTCAACACAGTTGACCGAAGATCTCAAAAATATCCAAGCAACCAAAAGACTGTTTCACTTGCACAAGATGAAAGAACAACTGCCTAAGAGATGGATGGGGGAGTACATGAAAGCTCCCGAGGAAAGAAGGAGACAACACAGTGAAAGGAATCCTGATGTTCCAAAGAAAGGATCGGTGGTACTTTTGAAAGAAGACATAGAAAACAAAGCACATTCAAAAATAAGGAGAGTTGTTAAGCATAATCGAGGCAGAGATGGTGTAACCAGAGAAGCCAAGATCAAACTAGACAACGGATACGTGATTGATAGACCTCTACAGCTCATTTGCGACTGGAAAATTGGGGAGATTGGAAAATGGCTGAAAAAAAGCAACTAAACCCAGAGGACGCAGCGTTTGAACCAACACCGAATGAAGCAGAGATCCGCCCTCAGAGGGAGGCAAAAGTCAACGCAAGGGATCGCATAATGGGTGTGGAACTTCAAGAAGAAGACAGCGGATTTGGTGATTAAAGTAGCAGTCGTATTTTAACAGGGGGAGTGTGTGCAAAATCACAGGTTCCCCAGCAGAAGAAAAACAACATTCCATTTAATTATGTATTCTTTAAAAATGCAAAGTTCTGTTTGATCGTTTGGTTGACTGTTTTTAAAAGTTTCTGATTGGACAATACTTGACTTCCTGTAGATATTGCATGCTGTCTAGGGATGGATGGAATTAGATTGAATTGGAAAAGTAGATAAAATTGTATTACTTAGATGGCGTAACTTGTTTTGTTTATGATGAGAAATGACAGAAATAAAAGAGAGTATTAATTTAGTGTCATCGAGAATTTAGCACAGGGCTAGACAATAAATTCTCCACACAAGTATTCTTCATGTGATGTATGCAAAACCAGTAGATCTTGCTGTTTTTTGGAGTGAATGTGAAGCAACGGGAGTAAATGTGAAACCTTCTGTATGCATTGCAGACAAGTTGAGCCAGGCTGAGAAAGAAGAAGCTAAAATTATTTCTGAGTCATTTGTCAAAGTGGGAGACCAATGGCTTATACCATATGCTTTTTTCAATTTTTTTAATTTCTTTTTTCATTTTTTTTTCATTTTTTTTTTTAATGAATTAATTTATTTTTTATTTTTTTATTTATTTTTGTTATTTTAATCAATTTTTTTTTTTACTTAATTTTTTTTTGTTTAATTTTTTTTTTTTAATTTTGTTTTTAGCAACTTCTAGTTTCGACTTGCAGAGAACACAGATCAAGAAAAAGACGTTGTTGTGTTGATCATTTTTCTAACTGAACTAAAGAGATTACTTACAAGGTTTTTATTTAGAAATGAGTATGCTAAAATCGAGGTTAACAAAAGAAAATGTAAATTAGTTATAACGCATAACAGGAAAAGGAATAAGGATGCCTTATTGCAAAGGTGATACAGCGTGTGAGGCAAGGGATATCAAGCGGAGCTAAGTAAAAATATAAAAATAAATGAAAGAGAATTTGCTTGGGAAAGAAAATGAAGCCTAAATTTACAATAATTAATTCATTACACTTCTACCCGACAAAAAGAAAATGTCAGATAAACGGCTAAAGTCAATGGAGCGTCGGCTGAAGATGAAACCTGAACAAGCAGAAGCATATGATAAGCAGATGAAAGATAGTTAAGATTCTGACAGAAAATTTGTACATGGATGACATATGTGAATCAGGGGATACAGTAGAAGAAGCAAAGAAGCTTGCAGAGGACATTGACATTGTGTTAAAGAATGGAGCTTTCCAAGTGAAAGGATGGATATCAAACAAGGAAATATGTCAGAAAATTTACGATCCAATCGGACTAGCTGCTGTCTTTATCATCAGAGCAAAGATCGGCATGCAGGAAATATGACAGACTTGAGTAGATTGGGATACTGAAATTCCTACAGCTGCACAAAGCAAATGGATTGAACTGTTTATAGAACTGAAAGAGCTTGACAATGATTCAAGGGAGCTTTGTTTACAGCTGACGCTGCAGAGAAACCATCGTTGTGCTTTTTTTCAGATGCATCACAGCAAGCATTTGGAGTAAGTGCATACTTTCGACAGAAAATTCAAGAGGGAAAATTTCATGTGAGATTTCTCGCTGGCAAATGAAGGGTTGCACCAATGAAACAGCTAACAATACCATGTTTGGAGCTATAAGCTGCTGTGTTTGCATCACGTCTAGCAAAAAACGATTCAAGAAGAATCCAGGATAGAGCACAAGGATTTCAAATTCTTCACTGACCGCTCAATAGCATTTGCTTGGATTCTGAGTCCGTCACGCAATTGCAAGCCAATTGTATCATCAAGGATAGGAGAGATTCAAAGCAATTCAAATCCGAGTCAGTGGAGACATATTCCAAGCAAAGATAATGTAGCAGATGATTTGTCACGAGGGATCCATGTGCATGAATTCAATGGAAGATGGGTGCATGGTCCAGATTTCCTGCAACTTGAAGAAGAATTGTGGCCAACAAAATATGTTCCACCACCAGCAAAGGAAGACAGGGAGTGCCGCCAAGCAGCGAAGGTCCACATGGTGATAAACGCAAGATCTGAAAACGTAATCAATTATGAGATATTCTCCAGTTGGACTAAGCTGATACGAGTTACTGCATGGATCAAAAGGCTTGCTAAGAATATCAGGCAACGAAAGCGTAACCAAACACTTCACAATGGACCACAAACACCTGAAGAGCTTCAAAAAGCAGAGATGTTTCTGCACAAAATAATTTTCCTGATCGATTGAAGAAAGGTAAATTCAAGTCACTCCATTCATGGATGACAAGGTAACTATCAGGGTTGGAGGTAGAGTTGATAAAGCGATATTGTCTTATGAGCCAGATATCCAGCACTTTTGTCAACTCGGATATTCAAGATCTGAAACCGTTTACTCCCAGTCACCTACTGTTAGGATACAATGTTACAGCGCTACAATATCCGACATACGACGACAACGAATCATCTGTTCTGACAATTGATGACATAAACGACATTGCACGTGCCCAGTATCGCCATTCAACACTGTATCATCATTTCTGTACAAGGTTATAGAAACCTGTAATTCTTCGCGAAATGCATTTGTTGCATTTTCGCAAACAGTCTTCTTCCGAAAATCGCATTAACATTGGAGACATCAAACCTAGACATCTTTGGGACTAGGTCTAGTGACCGCATTTATTCTTGGCTCTGACAAATTATGTAGAGCAGCCGTAGTGCACACCCCACGTGGTCAAACAATTCGTTCGATTATTAAGTTATACTACCTAGAGGTAAACGCTCATTGTGTTCCACAAGAAAAAGATGTTCAGAAGAACTCTGAAAAACTTTCCGTCCCAAGACTCGCTTCGTCGACCAGCGTTCGACTCCAGGGACGCTCTCAAGGCCCAGCTTATAGACAACAATCAAGATTAGCTTTTGCCGGGCCCCCAGTGTCCATTATTCTTCAAATCTTTACCAGACTCTTTTAGTATTTAAGCAGTAATTTTGTTCCTTTATTCAGTATTCATTCAGTTAGTCATGTTATTCGCTTCATTCACGTATTCTCTTTCGCATTCAATGAATCGTTTTAATACTCACAGTTAAAATTAGTTATGCATATAGTTTAATGATGTAGTAATGTATAGATTTCGGTAAGTTGTTCTCTTGTTTCAGGTTCTTCACACAGGTCCTTGCTGGGCAAACTTCGTGCATTACTGCACAATCAATGCACAGTCAACTTGACAGCTGTCATGGCGACCACGAATCAGTTGACACTTGTTAGGGAGCTTTCGGAAAATCGTATTTGAGAGAATGAAAGACCAAGGCAAACCAAAAACGAGGACTTTATCTGAGCATTAATCGAAGAGTCAAAGAAAATGTACGTAAATTAAATGATATAAAGCAAGCAGACCTTTGAGGGTCTGTTTGTGAGAAATAATTTTTCAAAAATACCCCATTTTGCTCAAAGCAGAAACCTGAAGCAGTATCACGGTAAGGCCTAAAGCAGCCTAGACGGAAATTTTTTTGGTCGAAGATGGCGAGCCCGTTAGAAGTAAGTTTACATAAAAAAATAGATTTGATTCTCCTCAGGAACTGGGGGCAGACGTCCAGGGGTGAATCGAGGGGGAAAAGAAAAATGGCGGACGGCTAAACAGTGCAGCTCTATACAAAGAAGATCAAAATACAAACATACAAACACATCTTTGCGGGTTATAATATAGACTAGTGGATGTGACGTTTTATGACTTCTTTTCAATGGGTGGATAAAATATGTTACACATAAAGATGTATGTAACAAAGGTATAATTACTATATCTATTTCTGATGCGCTCAATGCTGCTGCGCGGCATCTTCGCCGAAGTTCATGTGTCGTTTCAATCCTTAAATCATTGAAACCTCAAGAAAATGAATTATTATAATTGTCGTATTTATTTCCAAATGAAGTTCATGTGTTATTCCCGACATTAAATCACTGAAACTTCGTGAAAAAGGACAATTATGACTATCGAATTTATTTCCAACAATTTATTTATTCATTCTCAAGTTCCTATGTGGTTTTATCCTTAATTCACTCAAACCTTGAGAAAAAAAATATTATTATAACAAATAACGTGCACAGAAAAACGTCCTTTGTCTTCGCACAGTGGGACGACAGCACTCGAAAGCTGTTGTTTACAATGGTCGTTGACAGTGGAAAAACACAACAAAACCAATAAAGAGAATTGCATAGGCCTTTGCTAGAAAACTTAAAGGAAATTTACGTAAATAAAACGACATAAAGCAAGCAGACACTCGAGGCTTTGGTTGTGGAAAAGAATTTTTCGAAAAACGCAATTTGCTGCAAGCAAAGATCTGAAGCAGTTTAGCGGAGGGCCCTTTGAGAAGCAAAGATGGAAATTTGTTTTAGATCGAAGATGGCGAGTCCGTGTATCAGTTTACAAAATAAAATACATTCGTCACCGCTCAGGCAGTGGCGGCAGACGCCCAAGGGTGATTGGGGGAAAAAGAAATAGCGCCGACTGCTAGACGGTGCTGCTCAAAACAAAGGAAATCAAGCTTCTTATGTCTTCATCAGTACTTATTGAAGCGATTCTCGGGGAAGCTTTTGTATCACCAGGTAGAGCTTTGAGTACAAATTCATGGTAATTGAGATCTCTAAATACTAGATTCGAGAACCGATTCATTGAATTTAAAAATTGCATTATAAATACACCAAATGCATTCTATTACACTACATTGATCAACTAAATTCAGCTCGTCGATATTGTCCGCTTATTGTATGTTTTATATTCAATATATGAAATGAATCCACCACTTTTCTTCTGAACTGAAAATAGGAAATACAAATTATATATTCAATGCAATAAATGCAACAACTGCCTTTCGTGAACTGTATACATCAAATACCATGAATGTATTGAATCTATTTAATGAAATGAGGCTACCAAACGCAATGAATGGATCGAATGAACTGAATAGAAATTAACTCAATGAAATGCATGCATTGGCTGAAATGTATGGAACTAATTTGTTTGACCATCAAACTGAAAATTAATGTCTATATGACGGAATTTAAGAAAAAGGTTAAAAGAGCTAAGTGGGAGACACATCAGAGAGCATCTTAGAATTAGTTGAAACTAAACTCGACACATTTTTCTCAAGGGTCTGCTTATCCTGCTACATGTGATACTGGTTCAAACTGGTTTGTTGATGGCATATTTTGAAAAAACGTTTGGAAATTTCCTTCATTTTGCATTTGTTGCACGTTTAATTTTAAAAGCACTGCCATTTTAAATAACCTGGTTTTTTACGATGATTTCAGAGTTTCAACTGCTGATTTCTCTCACTATTATTTTAGTACAAAAGCTGTCCAACATTTATTGCTAGTTTCATTTTAGTTTCAACTAATTCTAAGATGCTCTCTGATGTTTCTCCCACTTAGCTCTTTTAACATGGTCTTTAATTCCGTCATATAGACATTAATGTTCACACCTTCTTAAACAGTAACCCGCGCATAATCTGATCCGCAAAACGATTTGATCGATTACAGCATATTTGACAGTCTGTTTTTTACGATTTCAGAAGCTACTTCTTGAAACGCCTTGCCTTCCCATGCACAGAGAAACTAATCTCGCCATTTATTTTCATTATCAACTAATGCTGTACACTGAACCTCAAGTTTAGCAATACTCTAAATTTAGCTATTTATGCCGTGCAGCTTGCCAAAAAGTATACATCAGAGTGATTAAAAACATTTATCCTAACGCTTCCTCCAATCCTATGCCACATAAACATGGACAGGTTAGAAAGTGCGATGCAGATTGCACAAGTAGGCCAAGCCAAGGCAAGGTGTTATACTGGATTTAATTACAGGTTGTACATAATAGAATGCAGAATGAATTACTTCAATTTTGATTAAACAAGAAATTTTTTTTTCGTTGAGGTTGATGTGACAGCACCGACCTTATTTCTATACGTCAGAAAAGAAATTCAAAGGCTGAAGGAACACCGATGAACTAGGTAGGTCAAGTAAACGATGATTTCAGCAGCAACGTAGAACGATAACCATTATTAACATTGCACGATTTTTGTAATATAATATAAATATAACAAAGCACAATATAAAAGTGGAAATACTATGATCCCAGAAATTGTGTATTAAACTAAAACCGACCTGGCACAATATTGAATGATGATAAAGTTGCTCACCTAGAGGCAAGGCACAGAAAACTGAAAAGAGGCTGCACGTGCTTCGTTGGCTCAAATTCTCTTAACGTGGTGGGTAAATGTTGTTACTTTCAGTATATAGTAGGGCGTCAAAACAGTATGTTACGGATTGTAATTGCAGCAAACCAATTACACAAATAACCACCAAACAAGGAACACAAAGCAAAAATGTCACTCGCAACCAGGGGGGGGGACTTATCACTTACGGGAGGGTCAGTACGATACTTTTGGGTAAAAAAAATTGTCCAAAATGATATTTTTGGGTCCTAAACAAATGCAAATACAATTCTGATATTTATAGGTACCAAAATTATAAAAAGAGATATTTTTGGCTATTTACGAAAAAACAACATCTTAATCAAATCTTCATTGTTAAATTAGTTTTCTTTCTATCGTGTTTTATCAAAACTATTTTATCTTAAATTACAATTTGTTATATTTTTAGGTATAACATATAAGAAGAGCTGATATTTTTGGGTCACAGTGAAAGTGAGCTAATATTTTTGGGTGTCCTGTAAAATTCTTTGACTGATCCCCACGTATGCTAATGAGCCAAGTATCCCCCATGGGACTCACAAAACACAACATAAAACTCTTGACAAGGTCTAACTAAATGACTTTAAGAAATTGAATTAAAAATTTCACAAAACTGTCGTACTTCCTGATATGACTCTGTTCATTATAAATTCGGCAAACAAATTAGTCAAAATCATATGTTACAATAAAGTCAAAATATGCAAATACTTTGTACCAGCATGCTGAGAAATATTTGGCAGTAATAGCATTTGGAAGTCTTTTTTTGATGAATGATAGCCGAAATCGAACCGTTTTGTCCTGTTGAATTTGATAGAAATCAGTTGTTTACAAATTCTTAAATGTTTAGACTCATTTCTCAAAAGATTTTGGCAAAGTTGAGATTTACCAGGTTTTTTCTACCACAAAGCACCTTACATTCTGTGCCATAAGCAAACGTTTATGTAGTAATTTTTTGAAGGCCACCAAAGCTATCATTTCTACACCTGGGTGGAGCCAAAGCAAGGTTTGCCAAAAGAAACCAAATTTGAAACTGTTGGATGATTTTTTGAATTTCACACAATTCAATCAAAGATGACCCAGCACAATGTCTCTACACCCATAAGCAGGTTGCATATAGCTGCTGAGTCTTCGAAGAAAATCTCGCGGGGCTTCACTTCGGGTGAAAAAAGTGTTGCAGCAGAAGTGAATTTGTTTCCACAACATTTGATTACAATTATGTTATTTAATCACAGATTACAATTTATAATCAGGTTGTTCGGATTAAAAAGTCTAAAAATGCCTTTGCCCATATTTATAATCTGTAGTAACATCTCCTTCAACGTTCTTTTGTGATTTTTCAATTAGAATTTCCTTTCTGCTTTGGTATTTATTATTCAATGCTCGATTGAGTTAGGCATGAAGTTGTAACATCCTGATTATCCATTATGTTTGTTACGCCATCGTTTCGTTGATCTTCATTCGAGAATAAAAATGTTTTTAACGTACCATAATGATCAATCAATAGCATATCAGTTTCAAAACGGGGTTTCGTTAACTGTTTCCTTGGTATTTATCATATCCTTTTCAGTTATAATTGATTTGGAATACATGCATTCCGTTCTGCTTTCTCCCAAAAAAGGTTGGTCAAACTCTGTATTAGTGCATTTCATAGAGATTTGTCTCAGCATTTTCTTTAGCTCATGGCGAATCTCCTTATTAAGAAGACCGTAAAGAATTGGATTCATTGTCGCATTAGAATAGTTCAAAATCATCATGATATAGGTCACAAACTGAGGAGAACAGCCGTGACAGCCAATATTTACAATGGTATTGGTTATGTACGGCAACCAAGAAACAAGAAAAAGTCCAACAAGCAACATTATGCGTTTAGCAGCTTTTACATTAGCCACTACTGCAACAAAGCTTGCTCTTCTTCTTTCTGGACGACGCCTTGAATGCCTATTCTTCATTGCAGCACAATTGGCAATGCGAAATATTTCTATATTTGCTAGCAATATAATCAAGAGAGGAAGCAAGAAATTTACGGCCACCATAAGTACAGAATATTGAGTAGTTATAAAGAAATTGCAGTAATATCCAACAGAAGAGGGTTTATCTACCCATCCCATTACCGGAAGTGATGCAATTATGATAACATAAACCCATTTAAATATCAATGCTCCAATTGCTCTTTTTCTTGGTAATATCTTCAAGCGAGTTAGAGGGTACTTAAGAGTAATGTAACGCTCTAGTGTGAGAAGAGAAAGACTTAGAGCAGATGCTGGTAGAGACATGAAAAACATCGTGCTTACAAATTCACATGTCGTGACATCATGATGAAAGCCGTCATTTACCAATTGGTCAATGTCAATCGGAACGACTGTCACAGCTAAAATTATGTCGCTGATGGCTAAATCAACAAGGAGAAGATGTGTTTTTGAATGCAGTTTTCTTACAGAAACGATGATAGTAATAAGAGTAACATTTCCTATTAAAGCAAAAATTACCAGTAAAGCAAGGATAACGATGAAAACATTGGTCGTTGTTTGACTTAAGTCAGATCCTTCACGAAAATACAGGCCTGGAGTTGTATAATTCCTAATTGGTAAGGTTACAGTAGGAAAGAATGTCGCCGTTTTTATAGCTTGGGCAATTTTTTGTGATGTTTTGATGGTATCATTTGTCTGCGACACATTCCTTGATGTCAAATGATCAGAGGTGGTATTGCTCATTAACAGCAAAGAGGTGTATGCTGTTACCCAATTGCGCAGAACAGTCTTGATGCTCGGTAGAGTCATATTCATTGCTTGTATCAAACATTCACTTCCTGCTGTGTCTGTTTTAACTAAAAAGCAAAAATATAAATAGTAAGTGTTTAAGGTCAAAAACTTTTTATTTTTCTTTTCAAATATCAACCTGTATACAATAAAAGATTTATGTTATGTAATAAATGGATAACAACAGTGAAATATAGAGAATTCCTTCTGGATTAACTCAGATATTATTAGAAAAAAAGGCAAAGAAAAATTTCTTTACCGAATTATGTTAAGCTATAAGCTATATAAGAATAATGCAATAAATGAAGATAAGAAGCTAACTGATTAGACAGCATCAATTTAATTAACTCATTATACAAATCCGAACAAAGTTGAAACATAACTACAAAAAAAAGAATTAGTTCATATAATCTGTCAATTGACCTTACTTGTCACGTGAATGATGAAACCTCTTTTCAAATATCATTTATACGACCAAGTGGAACTGGCATAGCACTAAAGCTAAATTGTGTTAATTTGTGCATCTAAAATGCATTTAAATGGGCAAATGATTAAGCGGTGAGTTCAGATGAAAATAAGATGATAATAATGCCTTAAGATAATGCCACATAAAATAATAAAAAAGGGATTAATTATCAGCTCCTGTTGCTCCAAAAAATCTACCTTTTTACAGTCACTTTGTCCAACGGAAAAGTGCTGTTCCCATGTGGAAATATATTGCTGATGTTTCTCATGGTTCCCTCATCCGTTCTTCATGCACTGTTTATGATAGGTTAAAATAATCGATAGGTTAAACAGTACTATTTATTGACTATTCCTTGTCGTTTAAGATTGGATAACACACTGTGTTAGTAAAGGAGACTGTGTTCACACCTTTAACCAATCGAAGAATTGCCCCACACCCTACCTACACGCTTACGTGACTGCAAATGGGTTCCGAAGATCTTCTGGTAGCCCGCCTTTTCGATCATTTCATCCTTTCCGGCTTCAAGGTCAATCTTTTTCTAGTTTAGCTACTGGCTCGCTCTCTTTCGCTCGCTCACATTCTCCCTTTTCTTGTTACCCCACTGCAAACTATATTCTGTACTCATAATGATAACTTTCTTTGCAATGATTTGCATTTAATCTTTTGTTCATATCTTGCTGTAACTTGATTTTATTGATCGACTCTATCAGCTTTCTGGGCGTGAATTGTCTAGATTTGCTCATAGCCTCGTTTCGGCTTATGTTAATATGCATCATATGCACAGTTGTGGAGGTGTTACAGCTAGACCGCTTATAACGTCGGTCTCAATCAACGCCGCTACCGAACTTCGCACATCGCCTATTGGTGCTCCAGCAACATTATAGCTCTAACTTTCGCACGATTACAGATTGAAACCCCAGAACATTTGACCCCAAAACTCATTTTTCTTCTCCTTTCCATAGTGGTATCAGTCTCCGCTGGTCTACCTTCGCCAGTATTAAATTTTCTGTATATTTCTAGGCTGCTCCAAGAGCAATTCTCATATGCTACTTCTATTCACTGTCATTTCTGTTTATTTGCAAGTTTTTGAGTATAAAGCCTTGGCCAAACATTTGTTTAGTGAAGTTTAGTGAAATTTAGGAGAGGTTGTTAAACGACTCTAAACATTCCACTAAACATTTTGCAAACATCGGATATACCGGAGTCTGGGGTAGACTTATTACATTCGTCGTTAGTTTTCGCTATTGAATTGAATTGCTGGACGCTCCGACTACGGCTCATAAAAATCCGCATTCAAAATCTTGCTTAATCTTGACCAGAAAACTGCGAAATTCCAGTTCCGTCAAATGCATCATGTCGGTCGAAAAAGGGATTCTGCCAGGCGACAGTTTATCACAGAATTCTAGGGTTCTAGGAAATTTAGCAAAAAGTTAACATTGAGAAAGAAAAATTCAACGCCATTGGGAATCATAAAGAAATTATGTACCTATAAAAATGAAGTTGCCTTAATGGTAAGTGAGTTAAAAGGAGAAAATCTATTTCAGAGAATTCCAAGTAGACAGCATAAAAGTTTTCTTGGAAAAGTTGAAACATAAAGGTTAGAGCAGAAAAGTCAAAAATTGGTTGCATAATGTAATATAAATAACATAATCAAATCAGCCAATTAGCAAAAGAGGAGAAAATTCAAAAAGACTCACAAATAAAATCTATAGTCCTATAATTTCTAAATCATTTCTATCTCATATTAACTTTGACTAAAGAACAATTTATACTAAAAAGGTTATAAACTCCATATAACTTATGATAAAATAGTTAGCCTATATTGAAATATACATATGGTTAAGATTCTGTATTCGTATTGCTGCCAAGAAAAGTCTAGAATTTTTAATAAGGGTTGCAGTTTATATTGCAGTTTGTGGTTTATATAAACTCCTAAAGACAACATATTTCTTATGAAAGTTAAAAAGGTATAACACTAGGCCTATAGCAGCCAAACTTACCACTGGGAAATACAAAGGAAAACACAATGAGCCTCATGAATAACAACAGCCTTGCGATGATAACAGCTTGTCATCCAAGATGTTTCGCAAAAAGCCTCTGGTGTTACGAGTAACAATTTAATAACACATTTAAAAACTGCATGTATCACACTTTCATTAGTTTGTAATTCTCCTATGAAGGCAGCATCGACTCCTAATTTTATTAATTGTGCAGATTGCTCGAGCATTAAACTACTATTAAAATTATCATTATCATTATATATTACTTTTTTTTCACTAACAGTAACAAAAATTATAAGAAAAACAAAAGGTAAAAATAAAAGAAATAGAAATAGAGGGGAAAAAAGAATTTCGAATAAAAAAAATAAATAAAAAACCGTTTTGTTAATATAATCATGGTTATGTTGGAGTTTAGTCAATTTCAGGCTTTTCTTATGGACGGTTCGTGGGAGAAAACTAAATTTTTAAATGTAACTATCAAGTAGCCATGTTTTGTATCTTTTAATAAAAGCTTTTTTATTTTTAAAGTCTCGTATTTCTCTCGAGGTTTCATTCCATACCTTAACTCCGTAGTTTGTGATGAAATTTTGTTTAAAGTTTGTTCTGACTAGGGGCTGCGATAAATGGCCTGCAGTGTTTGTCTGGTTTTGATATTATGCCTGAAATTAACCAATCGAAAGAGCTGTCTGAATTGTTTTCCTACATTTCCTCCTGATACATCATACATGAAGTTAGCACACTCTAGTTTGTAACAGTCATCTAGATTTAGTAGACCATATGATTTAAAAAGAGGTTCACTATGTACGTTTTGTTTTTTAAAACCCATGAGTCTCACCGCTCTTTATAGTTTTCTTCGCACAGGGTCCTTATGAAGATTTCTTTCTCCCAAAAGCCTTATGTATAGACCCCTTTCACGCCTACGTCATAGGTCCGACGTTGTGCGATGCGTGCGCACGTTTTCTCTAACGCTGTTTACATTGTTTACACCAGCTTTTTGCCCTAGATACCGCGGCGAATTTACAATATATATTGCTCTATTTATTGGTTTTTAAATCCGAAATCCCAAATATGGGAACTGATTACTTCACAAACCTTTCCGAGGACGACAAGAAAAGCTACGAACAGAAGTTGACGCTCGAAAACGGGACTAAGCTTGGTGACCCGTACGCGATGGAAATTGGATGGTCG
>JAACYV020256636.1:0-16543 GCA_009936425.2 Chrysaora fuscescens | reverse complement strand
AGAGCTTTCTGCCTTTGCAGATCTGCATCTTCGTCTTGAGACATCTTAACCGACAGAGAGAGGTTTCTGCGATTATTTGTTTGCTTAAGTGCCCCACATTGGGCACCAAATGATGTATCTTGGGCTTTAAGCAATGTAGTGCACGAGAGAAAGAGACAATGTTATATAACATAAAATGATAATATATATAATCGCTAATCTCTCCATGAACTTATCTAACTCTAAAATATACTGAACAAGCATTTTATATCAATAGGAAACCTGGGTACGATCCCCTGTGGAGCTGTATCATGCCTTAACATCAACAGGAGACCACGTGATCAACAGCATGGTAGTATTGCTCACGACGCCAGAGCATTGTTGACCCTAGTTCACAACAAATACGATCAGAATATTTGTGAGGAATTTTTTTAAACATTTCGAGGCTACAAGATGCGTTGCGAACAGCTGCAGAGATTTTGAACATTGCATCACTGTGCTATTTACATTACAGTTCACCTAGAATCACTCGTTTGAAAAAGGTACCTAAATAGTTTGTTCCCTTTTGATTATATCTCTCTAGTTCCAAGTCCCTATTTATTTAAGTATCTAGCCTACATTAATTTGCCTGCCTGTTGGATTTACTTACTACCTGTCCAAAATCATGAGTCCAATTACCCATTTGAACTCTCAAATAGCAAAAAGAAAGAAGAGGAAATTGATAAAATAATGGTTATAAATGGCAAAATATAGCATGGCCCAACATATTTGGACTATTTATTATGATACAGTAAAAGCCATACATAATATGATATTGCAGGCCAAGCTAAAACTATATTTGTATTCATTTGGAGGAATCTTCAGTTCTGTAAAACTTGCCTGTGCCTTAGTGATGATCCGTTATCGTCCATTCTGACTATGGCACTCCAGACATTGCTCCCAGTCACAACAATAATACCTCCCTGGGGGCATGCTTTGCTCGAGTCTTGCACACATAAAAACCTGCAAAATGGCAACTTTGAGGGCTAAATAAGGGTGCAAGTAGCTAATTCTTAGCCAAATAAATATGGAATCAGCGCAACATTCTACACCAGAAAATGTAAAAAAAAACAGGGCTTGGTTTTGACCCTACAAGCACTTTAAACATCAGGAAATTCTGCAAATTATCATCTAAGTGTTGATCTATCAACTCAGTTTTGCATTCAAAACAATCATGTTTTTTAAAAGATTTTCTTAGTACGTATCCAGCTACATAGGCAAGAGTATTTTCTTGGATAATTTTGTTTTTGGATTGTTTCAGTGGCATACTCTGTTGCTTGAATCTGTAGAGGAGCTGTATTTGAGTCATCAAGGAAGAAGAGAAATATCTTTCAAGTTTGCCTGTTTGGTTAGAGGGGTATCCATACCAACTTCACAATTTCCAGTTATAACTGCTAACAGGTTAGTATGGAAGAGTTTCCTGTAGGCACGTTTGGACTAGATAGGAGTTGGGTTATCAGAATTCCCACCCTGCTGACGAATCGAGCCAAAGAAGTTTTCCAGAGGATCCTGGTTCAACTGCCTTGTGACCAGATATGATGCTGTGTCATCATTGTACAACTTTCTCCACAGAAATTTTGATTCTTTAAAGCTTAGAGAGTTGCAACAATCAAAGATCTTGGGTTGATGTGTCTTTCAGTTAGCTCTGGAGCTGCCCTTTTAAGAAGCTTTTGCTCTTTTTTATAAGAGAACCTTATATGTTCCCATGTCGCTTCTTTGTTGCCAAACTGGAATGTGTATTTCATAAGCTTATTTCTGACAGATTTGAGAAGGTGAGGGGGATCACAAATAGAAAAATACCTTTGCTCTCCAATTTCGAAATATGGCTTATCAGGGGTAACTCTAAGAGTTTTCCAAAGTTTCATTAAGTTAGAGCATAGGTCACTTACAGTAGTTAGAATATTCCAACCAATGTTCTCAAGGGAGACAAGTGCATTTAGGCAGTGGGCCGCAGACTGTTTTTTTTTTAGGTTCGTGACACATATCTGGGGAATAAGATTTCTTTTTATCAGCACACAGATGATTCCTGCCAAAACATCCAAGAAAAGTTGCCAAATAGCGAGATAAAAAGTTCTCGTTTTTTTTCTTTCATTGTTTGCCACAATTTTTGCAAATCTATAATTTTCACACCTTTCATAATGCGATTGCCAAAAATACGGAATGACAGAATCATTGTCAATTTGAAAGAAATAGCTGCTCCATGAATTACACACAGAAACAACATGACTGAAAATGGCTGCCGAAGACAGAGAAGTTCATGAAGTTGAAGATGGGATAAGTTATCACCCGAAAAGAACACAATGTCTGGTTCATTTTTCTGGAGTTAGTGATGAATTGTTTCCTTTTGCTGCAAAGAGCTTTCAGAAGTTTATTGAATGCCGATCTGATTGGATGAAGCTAAATGCAGATACACTTTTGGTAGAAGGCTAGAAAGTTGTACGGAAATCTTTCCAATTATATCCTGATGAAAATGACAAGGCAGAAGCTTGTTTCAGCAGGTATGTTTTCCATAAACGATGCTATAAATTATTTTACTGATTCGACTAAAATAAAAAGAAACAATAAAAGAATTGCTTCCTATTTCCCCATATCTGTTTTCACAACTTATTCTGTAGCTGAAGAAAATGAAACTCAGCAGCGACAAACACAGTTAGCTGCGTCAAAGATGTATCAGCAGATAAGTTACCATCATGAAACCCATATGTGCTCCCACCAGTCTGCATAATTTTCAAGAAAACCAATAGACCTTTTCTCAATTCCTTTTGATTGCGAGACTGGCGTTTGAAAACGAGGCGATTGTTGTAGTCAACCAAGGAGAGTGTAGCCCGCATATGACAACCAGTACTTCGGTTTAGTTTTGGTTACTGTTCTGACATTTAATTCACTTTATTTCTCAGTAATAATGGATCAGTTTAAATCACTGTTACCCGAAAAGAAGTCTGTTAGTTCTCTTGATGATTTAAGAAGTTTAACTGTGAGAGAATTAAAAGTAATTTTGGCTGCTTATAAAGAGAAAATGTCTGGGTCAAAGGTGGATCTTATTCTTAGGGCCTATGCCATCCTTTCACGGATACAGAGGCAAGAAGACGACAGTACCATGTGTTCAGCAGCCCAAGTTGAAGAAGCAAATACTGCACTTACGAAGCCATTTTTAAGAATAAATGCAGCCATTTGCCGTGGACATGTATGATTATCTTGTCATTCGAACAACAAAGTTCAAGGACATCAAGTTGAAGAGCACAGCCTACAAGAGGCTTAAATCCTTCCAATTCTTTTACGAAAGATATATAAAGTCATTCTATGTGGCAAAAGATTCAAATTCAACATATTTTGATGTTCGTATGAAAGCTTCAATGAAGAACACCTTGTACAAAGTTATCGTTGTCCTATCAAATAATTCTGTTGATATTTCCTCTGCAGCCTGTACATGTCCTGCTAGTGCGGTGTATCTGGTTTTGGCAACTGTAATCATGTTGGTGGTGTGCTTATTGCGCTGGAGGATTTCAACAGAAAAGGCTATCAGAATTGTCACGATCCGGTTTCTTGCACATCTAAGTTGTCTGCTTGGAATGTTCCTCCATCCTCAACTAAAATTGCTCCTGCTTCTATGATCAAATCGTAATAAAGAATATAAAATTCGGAAAGGATAATAGTTTAATAACAAATCCACAAGTAAATCACCATGATCCTCGAAAAAGCAAAGATCGTCAATTGCATGAAGAACTTTTTGAAAAGTTAAAAAATTCCCTTGCTTCATCAACACCCATCAGGTGTTTCTTTGCCTTTCATCCCTTCCCTGAGACACAGTCATTGAGTGATACATCTGTCCTTACCGAAACAGTCAATTCATTGGATTCTCCTTTGAAGATGTATTTGTTCAGCTCTCCGTCTCTAATGATGCTGATTCTGTACCCTTCACTGATGATTATGACATATCTTGCTCCAATTTTAAAGAAATGATGGAACACCATGCTAAGTCTCAAATGAATCTGGGCCCATTGTAAATTTATGAAATTGAAAAGTCTACTTGAGGTTCCTGGAAGCAACATAGACTATATCGAATAACTGCTTCAAACTTTTACTCAGCTGCAGTCAATACGGTTGAGCCCTCTTCAAAGCTGAAATCAATGTTTTACGCAAGTTTTTCTTGTACAACTACAAAGCATGGGAAATCATACGAGCCGCATGTTCGTTCTTTGTATCTTGATTCTTTGATCAAAAAAGGCTATCATAACAGTTGATGAACCTGGTCTGATCATCTCAAAATCGCATTCTTTCTCGGTTGAATTTTGGATGGTATCGTTCATCACAATAATATATCTTGGGGACTTGAAATCAAATGCCCTTTTCAAAGTTTTCAGCTTCTCTTGATGCTGCACTTGATGACAAAAGCTTCTTTCTTACAAGAACAGATGAGAAAATCCATCTTAAGAAGAAGAATCGTTATCATTACCAAATTCAAGGTCAAATGTTTTGTTCTGGCTTGAAGAGAGTGGATCTGGTGGTGTGGTTTGGAGATCATGAGCCACTATTTATTGAGTCAATGAAATATGATGCTTGTTTTGTCCAGTGATTCATCCTTCCTCAGCTTCATCATTTTTATTGTAAAGCCGTATTAAGGTCATAATAAATCTTATCATATTTTTGTCTTTTGTTGGTAGAAATCGAAATCCGCCAAAAATGAGACAGTTGCTAGAGAATTTAAAAGGGTTGCAGTAAAGATTATGGAAGGGCAGATGACAGCAGCCGTAGAACTGCAACCACGTAATCTCACAAATGGTGCAGATATTGGTGCAATGCATATAGACGATAAAAGAAAGCTCCTAATGTTGGTAAAAAGCAAGAAAGGAGATGCGTTGTTAGTAAGGAGGAGAGAAGGGGAGGAAAGAAGGAGAGAGAACTTAGTGAAGAGGAATTGGGAAATGTACAGGCAATTGATGATCGCTGTAAGGTAAGTGCATTGAGTGATTCGAATAACTGTTTCAGTTGCCTCTTCGCTTATTAAAATACTTGTTTTGAAAAATAACTAGGTTACAATAAAAATTTCTACTGCTATGATGTTTTTTTAGGACTATGTTTGGAATGCTCGACAATGCAATGACTTTTTAAAAGAGTTGCAAACGATCAAGGAAGTCAAGGATGCAAGATTTCTGCAAAACATTCTTGATGTTGTCCCAGCTGAAAATCCTGAACTGTGGAGTGGGACAGTATTTCCAAACCGTGTTCAGTATTGTTAAGTATGATATTTGTATAATGTTATTATTCCGATAATACGTTATAATTTTTTATCCAAAGTAGTATTGATATAATACAATAGATTTTACTTTGATATATTTCAATTCTAGCTATAGTTGTTGAGTTTCTATAAAGTGCTACTAAAGGTGGAAACTGATTGACACGTACTCAAATTTCAATGAATGGTGTAAATTATTATTATATGCTTTAGGCTTCGTCATTTTGTGCCACAAGTTATTCGTAAACATGGGAAGGAGCCAATTAAAGTGCTTGGAGATGGTAGCTGCATGTTTCGTTTGGTGTCTGTTTGCCTATATGGGGATGAAAAGTACTGGTGCTGGGTCAAGCTGCATGCATTAAAATATGGCCTGGCAAAAGAAAATGATGTTCTCAATAAGGTATGTATTCCTATTCACAATATTTGCTCATAAAATAGTAGGATTTTACTAGCAATTTGTTCCTCGAGGAACCTTTTCCATGTGGTTTAAGATTCTCTATTGTAGCTTCGAAAAATGCCGATTCCCCATATAGAGCTGTCATATCTAATAACAAGCGACGACATTGCTAAGTGCTACGAAAGTTTAACCGAGGATGGCACTAGGCTAGATGAGTGTGCGAGAGCAGAAATTCTCCGAACAATTGAATATTATTGATATGGTTGTAAGTGAACTTTTGTATGCATTTATCTTCAAATTTGATTTATATCATTTATTGATTGGAGTATTTATTGATTGGCAGCTAGAAAAATATAGGTAATTAATCGTTGGCAGAACTCAGTCAGATTATTTCCAAGAAGATTTTCTTGCTTTTCTAAAAAGATGTAGCAGCATAAGTAAGTCTTAAGAAGAATGGAATGAACGTGGAGTTAAAAGGAAATAACTAAAACACTATTTGCTGCCCAGTCAAGCTGCTTGACTGTTTGCCTCGATAAAGATCTTTTCCCTTCTTTCACTTAGCAATTTTGCATTTGATTCTTATTTTGGGTGCTTTCAAAGTCAACGTGCATTCATTAATACCAAGAAAAGAAGCCAGTCACCTGGAGCAAAGGCTTCTTCATCAAGGTGCTACTAAAGAGCTATTGGTAATGTGGGTCCCTTCTTCGCTGCATGGTTCAATTAATCATGTGGGTCCTTTAATAACCCCTGTGGACCAAAGCAAGTAAGGAAGGGTGCTGGGTGCGACTTGTGGCATGACTTTATGTCACTCTGCATTCATGCCTTAAATAATGATCGTCCCGACTCTGCAATGTTAAAATGTAAGATGTGCTTGCGGAGCTTCCATCCGTATTGTGTGACAGCCTCGTTGACCACTGCCGATGAGAACTGGACGTTTATGTGCGTGAAAGAAAGTTCCAGCTTTGAAAGGTAAGCAAAATGATATGTTACATTATCTGTTAAATTACTGCATATTTTTTGTATGTGTCTTGTGTTACATGCCTATTTGAATATTATACCTGCAATCCTTGAAATATCTAGCTGCACTGATGAGCCCTGACATTGGGCGAAACCGAACTTTGTTGAATTATTCTTTTTGATATGCTATACTGTATATCATTCTTAGAATAACTAAATGTATAAATATTATTTACTGAAGGGGACTATGTGTCTGTATTGAAAGATCGGTAGCTGAGAGAAATAGAAGAAATATTTGTAAGGGGGAGTTTTGCATAATTTAATGCCCTTTTTTAAAGAATAAAATATTAATGGATATAATTCTTCGTTTGAATGTATGTGACATTAGATTGAAACTGGGTATTGTATGATTTCCTGAAATTTAATCAATTTAGCACAGTAGCACTTGGAACCAAGACTGGGATTGCCCACATCCTCCAAAGAAATAGCACAAGGATTTTGGTGAGCTAATTGTATCATTTGTTCTCCATTCAATGATAATGGTTGTTATGTGAAAATAAAGTAAGTTAAAGTAAAGAAAACAAGACTTGTATTTCGAGTTTCATGGACGATTCCCTCTTCTATGACAGAAATTCGCAAAAAACATCGCAAAGGGGGACATCCACTCTGAGAGGATGCGCTTGTTTGAGAACAAGAATATGAATACATTGGATGATTTAAACCAAGGATTGTGGGATTTAAATAAAGAAAGTGTATGTGATATGACTTCGCATCTTTACTTTTATATATCAAATATCATAGAAAATAACTGCTCATACGAAGGTATGGGCCTCAATTTTATGAGAACAGTGATATAAATGTTGAATTTGAACGTATAATTGACAAGTATTAGACATGACAGCATCAGAGTAAGCGGTCTTTCGTGAGTTGCGTGAAGTCAAATTACAATGCAGTTTTTGGACAAAGTAGTGGCAATTAGTTGCCAATTATATCGGGCTATATTGCTATTGCAACCGACTTCATGACATCGCATTATATTCCCAACTTTTCATTAAATTGTCAATTCATTCAGCTACCCAGTAACATGACGTAATTGGATTCAATTTCAGAAAGAAATAATGTTGAATTTTATTGTGAGACTCAGTTGTCAGCTTTCAAAGTTCAAAAACCTGGATTTTCCTGTAAGGGCTGTTTTGAACACAGATGTCCTACTACCTGAGGTACGATGGTATGCAAATACAAATCATACTTGAAACACCTTTACAGCTTGTTAGCAAATTTTAGTGAGTCATTTTATATGATCCATAAATACTGGCGTTTCTCATTCATATTGAAGATGATGTGTCCATCTTGTGCATCTTGTGTGCAAGGCGTTTGATGATTGATAGTCCCTTTCGATGAGCACGGTGTGCTTCGTCTCGACTTAGTGTTTTTCTTGGCGATAGTATCTTCCTGGCTGAGAGTTTAGGAGTAAGATTGTGGCTTTCTATGGAAACCTTTGTACTTTTCTTTTTGTTTTATATGTAAATCAGTTATCCTGGTTGGTTGAGATCTCACTGGATGACAAATTATAAACACATATTAAAAATGATCGTGTTTCCTATTGACCATGCTGCAAGCAGGAAAAATATGAATATGTTATAGAATGTTAAATAATTTCTACACCCATGGGAAATCAACTAGCTATCATTGGATTAAATAAGACTCGTAGGTGCATAAGATCAGAAATTCTTTTTGTTTTCACATTTGTACATAATTACGAGGCATTTTCAGTGTTCTCAGAAAAGACTGCAACCAGAAACAGTATACTAGAAAGCTGCAACTTAGCGGTTTTTTTGCGCAACGAAGAGACTCATTGCAAATATATGTTGCAAATTGGTTTTACAGGCGGGTGAATTCTGCTGAAAAGTTGCTATAAGATGTTGACTAACAAAAATAGCTATTCACAGGTAAACTCGTCTGCGTATACATCTCCAATTTCATGACGGTAGTAGTTCCTTTAAAAAATTGTATATTTGTCTTCATTCAATATTGCCTTGGAAGAATATTGCCAATTTCAATTTTATTCTGTTGTATTTTATTGTATTATAATTCTCATTTGATTTTGTATTGCTCATTTTTTAATGCCTCGAGCAGAATGGTGAATGATATATTGATTGTTTCGCATATTTTTTGTAGATGCAATGTGTACATATTCGCCAATTGATAATGTTGTGGTTAATACGGTTGTTTTTTTCTTGCTTTCTTGCTGGCTTCTGAATAGCCAAATTTTGACTTTTTGGCAGCCAATTCGACCAAGAAAGACCCCCAACCCAAGAGATGCACTTGCAAATCGTTTTAGAATGTTAAATACCGAGAGATGAAAGTAGGAAATAGTACATTACGGAACTATGAATATACAAATAAATGACATCCACATTACACGCAGAGTGTTGTCGATTTTAAGATGCATTTCCTGGGGTTGGAAGAGCCATTCAGGCCTGTCCTTACGTCGTGGCCAGAGAAAAGATTTTTCATCGATTTGCCGACCGAGCCTTTCACCAGGGGGTTTCACATCTTCAATGCCCCTAATGTAAGGACGGGCCTGAAAGGCTCTTCCATCCCAAAAAATGCCTCTCAAAATCGGCTTTCACATCAAATACCCAAATATTCACTCCAACTTTTCAATAGCTCTCCAAATCTCTGGGCACTGTCGCTTTATTTTTAATATAAGCAGTTCCAGAATGTACCTTTTGCTACCTTCCAAAATGTGGCTGTTTAGTAGCAGATATATATAGCTGAAAGGTGACGTTCCGCACATAAGGGTGGGTTTGTAAGCTTCAAATCCCTAAGTATGGGTCTCAAAATGCAGCAATAGAAATGTGTTGGTTTTACTGTCCTGAAACCATAAAAATGGGAATGTTTTTCTCCAATATCTTAAGAGTGTGTAAGAAAAAATATGTGAATCGGTAAAGGGTGGGTATGACGCTACCATTTGGGTGAAACGCCCCTGTTATTCTTGGATCAAAGTCACTCCTCGGGCAATGTCTCACCATTTTCAAGTCAGATATATACCGAAAATCCTCGAAATAGCACCCTGGGAGCTTATTTAAATTGATTATTTTGGAGGCGGGCTTATTCGAGGGGAGGGCTTAAGCGAGGGGGGGGGGCACTTATAAAATAATTATTCAAATCATCATCATTTATGATACATTTTGTGATTCATCATCAACCGAAAGAGTGATCGTTTTGTCATAGCTCGATAAAGTACAAATATGGACTCTAAAGGCTAAAATCAACATGTCAGGAGTGGGGGCTTATTCGAGGGGGGAGGGGGGTTATTAAAAATTTCTCGCTCTAGGGTGGGGGCTAATTCGAGGGGAGGGCTTATTTGAGGGGGGGGGCCAATTCGGGGATTTACGGTATGATCTAATTAAACCAGTTACTTTCTCTTGCCTTCATCAGTTGATATAAAACTTTCTGAAATGATTGGCAAGTACATCTCATGGATTGGGGGTTTGTTTTGGTTGGATTGGCTGTTGAAAAGCCAAATTTTGGCCGTTTAGTAGCCAATTTTCGCGCTATTTCCCATCCACATATGACATCAAATACAAGCAGAGTGACGAAAAGAAAGCCCTTGTTCACTGTCTGGAGCAAGGTATACAAGTTAAGGCAATTACTCTTTATCTTAGCAGAATCCTATATTTCTGTATAGTTAGAAGAAGAGCTGAATTTCACATCATGTTGGTGTAGCTTGGCATCTTTGCTTAATTACATTTGTTTTCTTTTATTAATTAAATGTGTTACTAACGTAGCTCAGAGGTGGACAAAAACAATGCAACTTCAATGAGACAATGCGTTAAATCAACAGCTGCATAAGGCACCCTCCAGCACTTGCCAATGCAATGGTTATACAAGTGATATTTTTTTTACAACACTATTTTACATAGGGACGCAAAGAGATACGTAAGTGACTTCAAAAATTATCTTATACGATACACAAATCTAATGATAAAAGGTTACTATTGTGGGACTGCATAGTGAAGTAGTGCAAGTTATTAAGCCCCATTACATATTACTGTATACATGATATAAAGACGTTCTTGTAACTGTTTCAGGTTTCGCAACACAGACCCATAGGCCACCTTTGAATCTAAAAATCATTCTGTTTTGGTCTAGGAATTTTGAGGTCTCGATGTGACTCTGTGGGAAAATCAACATTGATACGGGGGGAGGGAGGGAAGGGGGAGGCAAAAACCAATTCTTTGGTCAATGGTTCTACAGTTTTGTAACTGATTGTAGTATTGGGTTGGGACCCAATTAATTGATAACTAATTATGGTTAATGTTTTTTCAAGAAATATGTAAGCTTCGAAAATTGCAAATCACAAAACGCAAGACACAGCCAGCATACGTAGCTAATCTTGTTAGAAATTATGTCTTTGAAAATATAGCGGGGTCTACTTTGTTTTCTTATTTTGAGGCGATGGGTCTGTGTTGAAACATCTCTTGCTTCGTCATGTGCATCTTCCAGCTTTCACGCGGTTGTTCCCATGGCAAACATAAAGCTTCAAATGAGCAATGAAATTATGCTGACTCATATAAGATAGCTGGCTCTTCAACATCTTCAAAGTAGCGTTTCTCTGTTCGTTGACTTGCATGTTTGGTTTCTCATACTCGGGATGAAGCGAGACATTGTAGCTATCGGCACAGGCTATAAGGTAAATCATATAAAAATAACATATCTATAACAAAATCTAGCACTGAAAACTATTCTATCTCCGTGACCAATTCAAGAATAATTCTCCTCAATTACCGAATTGAAAATTAGAATAAAATTGCTTTAGCATATGCAAAATAGACCAGAAATACATTTGTGATTTTTCCAATGGAATCGGTCAATCAAAAAGCTGCAACTTCCAAAGAATACTTGATCTCTATTAAGACAATACTGGTGTAAATTACAGCAGTTATCATAAATGATTGCTTTTGGGGCTAAAATGAAGATCAAAGAAATCGTTAGTGGTAGATAGATAGTGATGCAATCCCAGGTTTACAAATAATATCAAGATTAACAAGGCAAAAATATTCGCATTTCATTTCATGTAGCATTATTTAACGTAAACGACGATCTGCACATTACTGTAATTAGAATGTGATGCCAGAGGAAGTCTTTGTTTTCATATTTCTGTTCAAACGAAGATCCAACTTATAACTAATATTACAATAACAAGCAAGCTCACAAAAATCAATAGATTTAATACAGCGAGTGAAAAGAAACTCTTGTTCACTGTCTGGAGCAAGATATGCAAGAAATCAAGAAGAATATATGCAGAAATAATGATGATATCCTATAATCATGAGAGGTATGTTCATCTGTCCAGGCTACAGAAGTCTAAAAATAAAACTCTTCATTATGAAATCTAATAATTTAGCTACCTTTTGGAAACCGTGTTCTCAATATTTCAAAAGGAATATTAACAGATTCCTGTGATTCCATAACTTGGAAGCCATAGCATATTTCTACCAATAAATCAATGTGAGAGTTAAAAAATCATCAAATAACAATCGCAATTGAAAATTTTCGCACAACAATTTCATAAAGCAGGCAATCATATCATATCTCCGAAGTTTATATGCTCAAAATTGGAAACAACAGGGAAGGACTACCTACCATGTTTACAATACATTGTAAATATCCCAGGCATCAAATTCGGGTGGCCTCTATACATTTTTGTACAGTTCTCAGACGTTTCTTTCCTTTCCTTGTCAAGTTTATATTTTCCCCTATGGCAAAGCTGAGGCCAAGAAGGGAAAAAAGCAAACAGGTTGGCAGACTCAACACAAACCAAAGCAAGTTCATGAGGATAGAACTTTAAAAGATTTTTCGACTTGAAACAAAGATCCTTCAACACGGCTATCCATGAGTGAGAGAGACGAGTAGGGGGTACATTCCTTCACAACTCCAAATACAACAGGCGAAAGGATTTGTGATAAAGCTTCTGGATCCTGCCTTATTATAAAACCTTCAAACAGTCGTTCGGCTAATTGTTGTAAGGCATCAGAGGGTGGAAAATAAGAGCAGGTTGGAGAGATGGACGAGATACTTCGAAAAATCGCCATACGCCTAAGGGCATCTGATAGTTTTCATACAGCTGATCACACTCCAGCAACAGACAATAAGTGTTAGGGCAATTTCTTTGAAGAAGATTGTGCAGGGCAGATATTTCGGCAGCACTCAATTCTTTGTTGAGGGAATATTTACGCAAAAGTTCCCTTGTTTTTACGTCTGCAATAAATACCCTTTCCTGAAAAACAGTAGAGGGAAACGTTTGGGTCATTTTTTATCCATACACTGGAAGAAATGTTAACACGTTGTTTGAGTTCAACAAATGCTATGATATAGAAAGAGCAGAGTAAAAAAGGGATACAATTCAACTATTGTGGGACCATTGTATTTACATCAGGGTCATTTGCTAAATTTTACAGGAAAATTTGACCTTGAAAAGCTTGCAAAGAATAAGCCCAATATTTTTGGCTACAAACAGGTTCAAAGGGGCCTTGAAGAAGCAAAAACACTTTAAAGCTATTCTGTCAATCGAATACCATTAAATAGCAATTTTTCGTCTTTCAAATATTTAGGAAATTGAAACTGTAATATACTATACTTATCTTCCGTTCAGGAGTGGCTCTGAAATGGAATTAGCTTCACTGTCAATTAATTGTTGGGCATACTTTGTGCGAAAACCCAATGTTGTTGCATCACAAAGAAGTGTGTCAGGATACATGCCACATTTCTCGCATTCGAACCCTGTACTGAAGTCGATGTCAAGGAGACCAAAGAATGCATACCACGTCATTCGCCATTTTTGGGAGTTAAGACAGTAATCAGATCCAAATCCCGAGGCAGCCAGGTTGAGTCAAGACTTTGACTAAAATGCAAATTTCATATGTCACATTGTAAATGTCAAACGTTCTTACACATTTATGTCTAATGTGCAGCATTGATGGCAAAGAAAATAAAGTTGTGAGGAACTTCAATAACAATGGCATGATATTGTGATGACAGGATTTTGAATCAAAAAGAACATGATGCGTAACTAATAATACCTATGGCCATGCAAGAAATGATTCATATAGTCCCGCAAAATGTCATGTCCAACCAAGAAATCTCCCATGTTCAACATACCATTTGACCCCCCATCGTATTGCTCAATGTTGCCACATTCTTTATTGCTGCATGTTTGATACGGCACTGAAGAAATTAAAAATATATACAAGAGTACAGGTCCATATCGCAATTATTTTGGTCAAGGTTTTCTACAAATAATAGCATTCGTGAAATTTTTACTATGGAGTCATATCTTTCAAGACCGATAGCTACATTCTATCTGATAATTTCGAAAGTCAGTAATTGAATTATGATTCTGCTGCTCAACATGAGAATAAATAGTAATACACTTTATACCCAGAACATTGCGAACAACTTTTAGAGTAGCTTCCTTGGTCCTCTATTCCATTGCACTTCACTGCTCATAACTGCACTACACAATGTACAGCTTTCATTAGCAAAATCCGGAAGCAGCTTTCTATCTTCATCCATCACTCCATTCAAATCTCCGTTGAAAATACTCCTTTGGTTGTTCAATACAAGGGCTTGAATTTTCCTTTTTGAGATAGAAGGGCGTGTATACGTTTCTGGGTGTAGGGTAGAACTATGATTCACCATTTGCAGCAGAAAATCAGGAACATTTACTTAATCTGCTTCAATGCATAAATCAATGCTCTCCACACGTGAAAGCAAGAGTGGAAAGCAAACTCGCAAGTAAAACAATTAAAGCCAGCCCTATCAACACCGACAACACCAAAATCTCAATTTGATGGCTTGACACACACAAGAGGATCTTTTGAAAATGTAAGATCAACTATAACAGAAGGTTCCTTGGGAAAATAAAAGCATAATTTGAACATCACTATATAAATTACATGTTAATGGATATATCACTGACAGAAAACACCAGCACAAATTTTGTACAGTCAATACCTACATAAATTAGGCCTGGTCATGAGAGTTTTAGCCTTTGAGCGGTACATCGCTCTCCTCGGTACAGTGAGGCGGGCAATTTTCAGGCTATTGAAAATCTTCAATGAATTTATATCAATAAATGAGGTATATACGAGGGTCTTTAAACAGGTAATACTCCAAAACATTCTCCGAAAGAAATGAAACGATAGTAGTTTTATATAGCCGCAAATCAACCACACTGTCACTAACAAGGTTTCGAACAGAACTAACATAAAATCTCATTACATAATTTATTACAACATTTGTACAAATTAACAGTCATTCTAACCCCGGTATTTCGATGTTCAAGTACTTTGAGGTTTGTCATTTCTGAGTCTGTTGTTATGGGAATATACGAGTTAAAGGCGGGCGGTTATATAGGCGGGCGGTTCCGTCGGACCTGAAATTGAGGTGAGCAATGAATAGCTCGCCTCGCCAACCCGAGGCTAGCGTGGAGGCGCGTGCGGTTGATCGTCTGCCTCAAACTGCCAGGTCTGTAACTACTACTATTTTTTACCCGCAACTAGGCTTAGTGAAACAAATTAATTGTTTCCAAAAGTCATAGCTCTGAGAAGAGGGCTTGCACTACAATATCAAAATAACAAAAGAAAAAGGTGAGAGGGGTGTTTTGACGCACAAAAAAGATTTAGAACTAAGATGATGTACTGACAAACCTGAGAGTACCAATGGTCCAGAATCTCGTCTGAAAAGAGATATGTATGATATAGTGGAGTGTTTGTAAGTTGTCAGTACCAAGGAAGCTTACATCTGACAACACCCAGCTGAATAGGCATTATTTATGTGTAATATGTATACCTTGCAAAAGCATAGAAGGAGACAAATCAATGTTGCTATCCCATCGATTAGCAAATTTACTGCATACTCGAACATGAAGACATTTTGAAAACTGTTCACACATTTGCTTTTCAAAATCTGAAAATGAGAAATTTGAGCTTGCTTCAGGCTAGGATGTTAGATTTTGCAAACACTGCTCTGGTAACTATTCTGAGCGATGGTTAATCAGAAAGGGCATAATTATCCTGAGGAAACGGAAAAGAATTTTCAAGAAGAAGACCAACCATCTGTTGTCTGCTGAACATTTCTTGTTAATGTGGTGACAAGGTTATGCCATGATTTGCTGCAACTGCAGCAGTAAACCCAAGTGACAGAGTCCGTGAATGAAATTGGTACTCTCTTCACAAAACAATACCTCTTTTGCTGGAATAAATGAATATAAATAAATCAGTTCCTATAAGTATACTATATACATGTCCAGATATGCAATATGTAATGTATCATGATGATGACTTGGCAAAAAGATAGCAAACCTTTACCTTCAAAATAACAATACAGAAGAATATAGAAAGACATAAAGAAAGCATGCAACAGGTTCAAGGTCCAAAATTTATCATTCATTAAAAAGTCATCATATCTCATTTTTGCATTAAAGTTCTATCAAGTGTTAACATGAAGATGAGGAAATTAATGATCTAAATAATAAAATTTACCTACCATTGATGGTATATTTTCATTTGTATTATCCTCTTCTTCATCAGTACTTGAATCCTGGCACATTTCCACCTCAAAGTTATGACCAGGAAAACTAGCTGGAAAATATATTTCATAATGGTGATGATGTATTAATTGATTTATGTATGTAAGATTGAAAAACAGTTTTTCATTAACAACCATAAAAAAGTTGGCAATATTCATATGTGCTAATATTCTTAGGTCTTTGACTCATATGACCTAACCTATCTCACAAAAGTAAAGGTCTACAATCAGTGCCTTATGCCTCTACTAATGTATGGCAGTGAAACCTGGACTTTGAACTATCAACAAGTTAGGCAACTCCGTACAGTTCAACAGCGTCATTTAAGGAGAATACTACAGAT